>LUCH01000577.1:33469-89799 GCA_013368495.1 Paragonimus heterotremus | reverse complement strand
TGTCGCGCACCTGTTGAATCGGTTGATAAGTCGGAATTCCACATTCTTTTCTTTCATGTACGCCTTGCGATTGTTCGAAATTGATAAAGAACTCATCATAGTGCAAACAGCAGCGACTACTGGTAGGTTTATTGAGACTTGTAATGTGAGATATTAGTGACAGAACTAAAATACTGCATCACCAAATGCCAATGCCGGCTCAACTTGCATATTGTCGGTTAATAACTTCCACGCAAAGCCTACAAAGTGTTAGACTTTATTTTATGGTTCCTCCTTAGGAAAACAGTAACAGCATTTACTATTGTTCATCCCTTAACTTCGATTATATTTTATCCCATATGTTGTTGACACGTGGTTCTGCATGCACTTTAGATCAGTATATTTGCAGTGAAAACGAACAGACTACTACGTCAAGAAAAGGTTTTTCAGAAACACACAACGTTCTTCACATTACAACCATGAAATAACCCAACGTAATCGTTTAATTTTTACCAGAGGAACAGTTGCTGTAGTAAGCAGTGATCAGCATGACGAGCTTATTCTGTTAGCATTCCTATTTCACCTGGTCTATTACGTGTGTGTGTAGATCGTGCTATAAAAGACTACCGATAAGTCTTGATCTATGGAACCTCTTGGCAATCTTTTATTTGCTAAATGTCTCTCGACTGAACTGACTGAACGTTTCATCATGCAGGGTTTTGTGTATGTGCTGTATCTGTTGCTGGATAATTGTCTTATTTAGGTCTTATTTTGGGTGTGTATTTTCGTATATGCTGCGAGTTGTTCTATTTTGTAGACTGAAAATATTGTACACCTAGTGAGCAGCCACAGGGCTCTGCCGTTATATCATCAACGCTTTAAAAGCAAAACATGATCAAAAACTCTTTAATATTATCATGTGTAAATGATTAGATGTGAACCGTTGACAGTGCTACATGCAATGTGAAGCTTACCTATAACGAATGAATAGTCGAGAGGTGTATGTTCTGGAGTACTATCAATAAACTTGTCGGAACAGCACCCACATGCGCAGAGCAAATTGGTTCAGTACTACTGATATGCTAATAACAAGCGTGAATATCGGCCTGTCAAAAAAGTTTGGCTTGATCTAATCATGCAGAAGATCTGTCGGGTTGCCTGAATATCAAAAGCTCGGTAAGTGTCAACAATTTCGGGCTTGTGTAACGCAGTGATATGATGATTTGTTGACTGGATTTAGAGTGCGATGGGTGAAAACGTGTTTGCTAGTTCAACGTTAGCATCAGACTGATCACCCTAATTGTCAAATAGTCGATCAGGCCGCAGCAAACGCTTTAGGCACTTATTTCTGTCATTGTCATTTCAAATGCACATGACGTGCAGAGTACATGACAGCTGGAATGATTTGCATTATTACGAGTTGTGCTCAGGGAAACATTTTACAGCACTGAAGATAGCATGCTTAATTTAATAGCTAGATACGTACACAGTAACGTAACAACCTGAGGGTCACATTTGAACGACAATTAAAAGAAATCGCTTTTCTGATATCTGGCTACATACATTAAATTCGTGGTGCTGGCAGACGTCTGTCAATGAATTTAGGAAGCGTAACTTTCTTGCAGTTACTTCCTAAGACCCATAACAAAAGTGAAGTAAACTGGCGTATTCTATAACTTTAGTACGGTTTGGAGTGTAGAATTGCGTTCAGTTTATTCAACTTTAATAAAGTAGACACATTATCGCATGTGAAGTTGGCTTACGGCGATGGAACAGGAAGATGATAAGGGGAGTTCTGACAAAAAAATATCAAGTTGACGAACATTCCTGTGAGGGCGTAACAAACGGGTTCTATAGGCTGTTAATAAGCACACAACAAGGTGACTGGAAGTGCTAGAAAAAAAATTAATTCTCAAGCTTGTATTCTTTACTCTTGTTGCCGTATTTGTTTGCTACATGTAAGTTACTTTAATGTAGCTGAAAATGACACGTCAAATGAATGTTCCCGCGCAAGGCAATTTATATAGCATTGTTGGTCTTCTTCAAACGGTTTTTACTTTATACAAATTAATGCTTATTTACTGACTGTTTTCGACCGATTATTATAGATTTTCTGAGTGTCCTGTTTCTTCGCGTGTTTCCAAGTTCTTAAGATGTACGGAGTTTTTGCACTTGGGTAAAAAATCAACAAGAAAGTAAAGCTTTTTGTCAGACACCCTTACTTTCAAGTTGGTAAGCAGCCTTCAGCTGATTCATAACACACACATATATTTAGCGCTGCGCATTCATCACAAAATGTAAAGACCATCCAGTATTTTACAGATAATCTCGCTGCAATCGTCATCAATTTTTACTCGCAAATAACCGAGATCAATGCATGTCATAAATGAACAACTTTATTCAACAACGTTCTGTTCCCAATAAATCGGTGAAAAAAAACAAAATTAGCCGTGGTGAAATCTTTAAACCATCCCGTGATTGTACATTTTAATATCATCCAGCTGCACCTTCTTGACACAAGTTAGACGAGCACTAGAAAGCTCCCCAGCCAATGTAAATGCACACCAGCTGAACATTTACTACGTATCAGGAGAGTTGCTGCTGCACTTATGGGTCCTTAACCGAACAGTGGACAAACTGTCAGAAACAGTAGGTGAATACAGGGCACTTCTGATTCCTTCATGCATGATATATCGGGTATTGAGTTTGAACAAGGCAATCGAAGAGCACTTAACATAAGATACTTTAGTACACGGACCCTCAGAAACCGAATATAAATTTCAGGGTAAGCTGTCAGCAGTTTCCTGGGGCTGTTCTTTTCCAGATGCAAATAAAGATAATAGAGGGCGAGTTGCGATTACATCTAAAAAAAGACGATTCTTCCGTGCTTTTATTCCTGAAGAAAAAGAAACTGTTCGTAGCCGAAACTAATGTTAAAGTTGCACGATTTCGCAAGGACTATGCAAGCAGGTTTGTAGACATGTTACTTGCTGACTTGCGAGAAGTAGAAAATTCTATTTTCTTGTGACAAGTAACTTTATTTCTAGTTGGATTGTGCGGATATCTTTGTTTCATAAACCCAGATTGGGCTATGGGATATTTAGTGGCATAAATTTCAAGTAGGACGTGTCCGACGCACTGAAGTGGTTATACTGTGATCCTCAACCTGTTTTGTTGTATATCGGCAAGGTGACCGGCATAAGAAGTCTACGGGTTGTTTTGTCCCTATCTTCAAAAGATGATGGATGCAACCAAACATTCTGGATGTTGAGTAAAATTTCAGTATGTCTGTCAGCATACCTGGCAGATTATATGATAATTTTGAAGTCATAGGCAACGAGGAGAGTAATTCCCCAACAAAAATATGCACTAACACAAACATCCCTCACCACACAACTATAACCGATATTTTGCGGAATACAGACATTTGATCAGCTGGCCAGTATTTTTAATCCAGTCAGTCAGCAATTCCCGGGACCTAAGTATAGAATGTGCATTAAGTTACTGAAGAGAGGAGACCCATTTCCATAATGGACTTAAAGGTTGGTTCAAAAAGAAGTGAATAATCTCAGTTCAGATCATCCTCATATATTTGTGAATAAAATGCCCAGCCCTGTACGTAAATTTCCAATCGGAAAGGAAGAACCATATCTTACTAGCTTATCGTTGTGAGCTCGTCAAAAGTGAAAAAGTATCACGAAACTTTCTATTGTATACAAGTATACAAGTTACTACAGGAGAATGAGGAACTTTCTTCATAGGTTCTTGTTTGTGCGTTGATCAAAAATGTGTGGTGAGTGATGTAGAAATAGAGAGTTAAGAACAAATGTGGAAAAGTGAATTTAGGAGAATTTAAAAGCAAATACAAGGAAGCTACTGGTTCGCGGGGACGTGAGAGACGAAAACTGGAACAAAATTTCGTCACATATGCGAACGGTTGGACTGAGACCTGTTTGGCATGGTGTCTCTCACCAATCTGTTGATCAGGTGAATTTTTAGAACCTTTAACAGATTCAGCCATGACACCCAAGTTAGACAGTGCGTTTCGATGCGAACATACATGAATGTGAAGCATTTCTGTCTACAAGATCGAGTACCCATTCCATAACCCCGTTTCAGCGAATGACCTGCTATACGTTTATCCTTGTTTGGTGAGAGATGTCACAGTGAATGAAAACAGCTGGTCTCCCCTAGGGTGTCTGTAATCCATTGAGAATTAACCTAACTCCCGAAGTCTCTCTGGATGGAGAATTTTAGTCGGCCTCACGGGTTATCCAGTGGCTAATGTCAGATTATTTCAGTATGTACTGCATCTTTTTAAGGTAAGGAATATAAGCCGATATATTGATTTCCAGGTGTGGATAGAGTGCGGAAGCGATCACAGTGTGAAAGACCACTGACCGAAGGGTTCCATTACCTCTTCCTATGGGGTTCAACGTCACTTATGCTTTTTGAGCCATGGATACACGGTTAGAAGGCAAACTTCTCGTCTGGCCCTGAGGTCTGTGGGTCCCGTTTGTATACCGATGCGAGTAGCCAAGTGACTCCAAGGTAGTGATCGCACAATTTTTTTCACGAATATGCCTGACTTCGCAACTATTAACATTGAACGGCGAGTTGCTTTGCTACAGGCACCAGATTAGACATTGTAAATTGCTGTATGAGTTTTCTACATATTCTTGGCAAGCTATGCCTCGAAAGTTGTGTTTATTGTCGTCGAAAATCAGTATTGGTGTTTTTACGGCGCTTCCTAGTTGAAGACCTCAGAGAAGGGATGACGGGTATGCTAAGATGGATCATTGTGGGACGCCGCTGCTAATGGACAACTAGTTCGACAGCTGGTCATTGGCCTTAACGTTGAACTCATGTTCAGTTGTAAGGCCGTTAGGCTGGATAAGTAGTTGCTCTGTAAGGCCAGCATTACGGAGGTTCCTGAACAGGATAAAGTGGTCAAACCTGTTAGAGACTAGAAAAATCAAGATGTCACATCAAGGCCAATCAAACGTCCGCAGCAATCGTCCGAAGCCAACTACTAATCAGAAGCTTTGTGACCCACTACTATCCCTTGGATATGTTATATTACTATTTGGTGGTAAATTGGAGGGCCACAGTCTTGAGTAGAAGAAAGTCATCGGATAAGAACTCTATTATATGGGGACCACTGAAAGCACAACTTTCGATCGATATTTTACTGAACTATGTTTACATCCACTTTTGAAGGTAGCTGTGGCTTTAAACTGTCTTCAGTCTTTCAACGGACGGTCAGCTGACAAGAAACAGTTGAGGTTATTGTTAATGGTCCTGTTGATTAGATGGCACATCTTTTCCGGACAATCCGAGATGTAAACTCTGGGCCAAGCTAGCCATAAGTTAATAGGTTCCAAATAAGATTCTGACATGACACCAATGTTCACGGGCATTAAATCAAGTTCCACTGTGTGTTCAGAGTCGTTCGTGAATTGCAGCTTTAGGTAGTGACCAACCGGAGTTTTGACCCTCTAACTACTTGTACTGAAAGCTTCACTAGAGGTTTAAAGTAGGAAAATGTTAAGCTTATTCTAAGTATGCGGCACGACTTTAAATAAGATTAACTATCAACTTCTGAGCAAGACGGCGCCTATAGAATTATGGGTTATCGTTGGTAACATTTGTCGTACGATTGCGCCACAAAACAACGAACACAAGTTCAGTTTATTTCAGATGGTAATTTTTCTAGGCCGAACGTTTCATTGTAATCCGACGTTTGATTTTATTACCAGGAATCCTAGGGTTTCGCTATCTCGGGGACGCTTTATTGAACATGTTTGCTAACGGTACCGGACGACTTGCGAGTGATAAGGTTTTGGTGATGGAGTTAGACCATCGAACTCTGCTGACTTATGTCCTTAGCCCTGCAAAACTCGCCCTGCGATAGCCCTTCGGACTCTTATTTTAGGGAGTGTTTTGTAGTTACGTAAACATTCGTGGCTTAACTTAAGCCGTGGTTCCTGTAACCAACTGGAACCGTAGCTTTTGAACTGTCCATCATGTCAACTTTGTTGGTAAGAATATGATCGACACAAGATAGATCTAGTCTCCCTGACCACCCAGTATGTTCTTGGACATACTGAATGTGTTCAGCTTGCATTTTGAGGTGTGAAATCTTGATCCGTTGGAAATGAAAAAAATGACAGCTACTTTTGTTAACAAAACTAGCTATACAATAACGGGTCTTCCCGTCGTTAGAATTTTGAATGCCTGTTTGAATTTGATTAACCATTAGGGGACACATGAGATGTCTAAACTGTTTTCCAAAATGACCAGGGGACCAATTCTTCAGCAAATTTTAGAGAGACTATTTTCCCCTTCCAGTTTTGAATATGACAAGTCAGTTACCCTGTACACGCGGAACCGCTGAATAACTTAAACTGGTATTCGATGTAAAAGATTCAAACGTTGTTTCAGACTATTCAAGAATATGTAGGCTAGTACAGTTTAATAACCCTTCCGTTGACGGCTGTGACAGAAACCCGCAACCTGCTGGAATCTCTCTTCAACTGTGATGATAAATTGCATTTCTTCATTTGTCCTCATGATTTGGTATATATCGTTGGTGTATATCGTCCGGTCAGCAAATTCTTCCACTCTCACAACAATTTTCTGATAGGTACAACTATGAATGCACTCTCTTATACTTCCAGACTAAGTCGTTTTGCATTACCTCGTCAAGTAGGCTTTAAGTAAATTTTAATGAGAAATTATGACATCGACCAACTGTCAACATTGTTTCTGGTCTACTGAGTCCACGTTGATAAATTAGTCTAGTAGTGTGCAGTTTGTAAGTGGCGGTTGTATTAAAACTTATTTCAAAAGAGATTGTTGATAGTCAGTAGGACAAATCACAAATCGTAATGATGAAACAGTTGTTTATGTAGAACAATCCATTCATTTTGTATAATTTAAAATTATCACAGCAGATGTTCACCACACTTATTCATGCGAAACTGGAGCAAATGATAAAAATACTTGAACCTTTCTGCAGTGCTTACTCCAAATCTATTGTCGAATGCACTTTTTAAGGATTATCCCCTCAAGTTCTAGTCTGACAATACACTCTGGGGTAAAAGTGAACGTGGTTGTTTCTAACGCTCGAATTGCACAAAACATGTATCCAAGACACGCAGTCGTGCACTAGACAACTATTCTAGGCCAGTTAAGTTCAACAAGTGAAAACAAGTCAGCTGCTCTGGCTTCAATACATTTTCACCTACGGGAAGCTTCACTTAGCTATTGATCGCCCATATCACTTAGGTCGACCGCCAACTATTCGTTGATTAGCCGATTTTCACAAGAACCTGCCGCATGTCATTGTTCCATCGGACTGGTCTGGAGTATAATAAGCAGTTTGACAGAAAACCAACGAAGTCGGTACGAAATCGTCGCATAAATCGCCGTCTTTGTTGCAGTACTACTTAACCTCCACCAGGAGGCCAAATCGGCCAATCACGACATTAGCTGTTTAGAACAGTGACTCATTATGGACGGCCAATTTTAGTAGTAAATACCCTCGTATTTATTCTTGACAGATTGTACGTCGACTTTGTGGTCTGGGAGTGTTAGTGCGATTCGTCGAGTATACAAATTAGCAGTTCAGGCACGATCTGAACCACACCCATCCCGCATTATTGGAATGTTCACGTGTCCCTGACTAGTTCGAATCTGAGTCCCCAAATATACCATTCCGGCTACCTTCAAGCGACGGAATCGTGACTTATCAATTGGTCTTTTATATCACAATCAACTTTCAAGTTTTGGTGCTGGGTCGATTTATATGGCAATGGGTTGAATGAATAATGATCAACAAACTATTTGTGAGTGAACAATACCAAGAAATAGGCAGTTGTGACAACTTGCGGGTGGGAGGTCATTCATTGATTGCACATACAAATGTGACGTCAGGTCAGAAGTGGTTAACTAACGCTAGCTGCATCTGTCTGCTTACGTGAGGTATCTGTGAGATATCTGTTGGCTACATTTGATTAGTGATATAAAATGAAGTAGTGTTGGCTATTAACATGTGTGTGTCCCTTCCCTTGATGCCCTCCACGAGTACAGTTCAAACACGTAACAGCAGAGTTGTATGACACTCAGATGTATACGGTCTCTTGTATTTGTCTTCTGTGTGTTGATGATAAGTTACTGAGAAGTGTTACAAGAGTAACCTAATCAGAAAGTCGCCAAACGAATGTGAGTTATCTTTAGGTTTTATGGGCACAACATTTGGGTTGACTGTTTGTCAGGAAGGCGATAAAACAACACGATCACCTATTAATCTGGTAATTGTAAAACTTGAACTCTGCTGTATTAGGCTGTTAGTGTGCTGGTGAATCTACGTAATTTTGGTCGCAACTGAAATGTGGTATTTTAAGTAGATTATGCAAATTCGGTCAGTATACTGGATGTGAGTTTCCAGTGTCGGAAATTACATCATATTTCACTTTGTCTAGATACACTTCAGAATCTGTATGACTGTCGAACTGCTTTAGATTTTTAATGCCAGTCACCTCTTTAGACGTTTACCTTCAAATCTAAGTAAGTTAGTCTAGAAGGTAAAATAGCGGAGTAATTTGACCCACATCGAACATATCGAAGCGTCACTTTACTTTAGCTTGAACATCAACAGCTCTGCGAGTCATGCTGGTGAAATCAGATGACTAATCCTGATACTAATACCCTAATAAGAAGAGTTCTGGTTTCCTCAACACATCCGGCATCTGTTTAAACTGGGACGTGTAGTATAATAGGAAAATTTAGCTTGCATTTCATTAATTATCACCTGTGTTGCCATTAAAAAGATGATTATCTTAGGTAGAAAGACGGGCAATCAGCAACAGTTCGTAATCCATCTGGATTGAGTGAAGAACTGATTTTTTTGAGGACAAGGAGCAAAGTCTTAATGCACACTCAGTGGAGCGCACTCCGTCAAGATAATGTTGTGCAAATATGTACATATCACTCTAAAATCTCTCGTGGCACTCTCTGCCGAATACATCTACAATGATATGAACTAGATGGAGGAATCTGAAGAAACTGTCGTCCGACATCTGCGCCAAAGTGCAACCCCTGCACAACATAGTAGAACGAGAGCTGAATAAGTGGGGTTCAATCGGCCTCCGTGAAGCGATGCCTTGAGAGTTTCATACGGTTTGATAAACGTGCCTCCTCCAAATTTCTTCAGACGGATGACAAGAAAGTTGATCATATAATTCCTTCGTTGTCAGGTTTGTTCGTTTCCCCTTTGCATCTCCAAGATAAACCGGCATTAGGTGAATTTTCAGCATTGCAGCGTGCATATTGCGTAATTACTTGATAAGCAAAACGAAAAAGTGGAACATCTGGTTGTAATTATCTATAAAATATTAGGTGGTCATTGTTCTGTTAAATGAAGTTTGTCTAATGGGCTTGTGTGGAAAACGAGCTACACAGCCGAAATCGAAATAAACTTATAGTCAGCAGGTTTATGGCCAATTCAAGTACACATCTTTCAACAACTGTGATGTACTGAAAACAACTGTAAAGAAAAAACTGGCCCAAACCAAAGTTACTTATATGGAAAACGTCTTTTATCGACCAGTTGAGGTCATCATGTAGTCCATAGCAACGAAACCAAAATCGATTTTATCTCAAGTCTACAAAAGTGAGAGGAGAACAGAGGGTCGAAAAGTGATGCTTGTGGTTTACATGAGTGATCACAACAAAAAGTTGGTTACCACTGGTCGACCTCAATTCATTTTGAGCGATACCATCTGTTAGCCCAAAAAACTGAGTTAATCAAATGGACAATCTTACAGGATGACGTCAAACTGCTCCATCAGACAATCGCATTCTATTATTGTGAGCGTACAGATGGTATCCGAAGTAGTGCAGGGCTAGACCGAAATTGATTTGTTTCGGGTTATATACTGCAAAATGAATATTTCGTGAATCGCCCCTTCACATCTTTATTGTCGTTATTGTGATGATTTTCATCTTTCAACCGTCAGTTCAGAATTTCTCGGAATGTATTACAAATTTTCATGTCACGTAAATGCGTTTGTGCGGAAAACAGGCTGATTTTTACCCGTATCACTTTTGTTTTAAAAAATACTATATATATAACAGAAATGCCAAAATGCTTTGCGAACTTCCCACTCGCCCTTGTAGATCTCCATAGTTTCTGTCAAGTTGCGTAAAAATGTACATTTGTATGATTATCTTTGGTGATGGTTTCAACAGCAATTCGATGACTGTCTTTTTGGCGTCCAACAAAATGTTGCTTATTCTTGCTGATCCAGTCAGTAAAATGTGTCTCTGTGGGTTGACAGTGTCAAACAAAATATGAACAGATGCATTTTAGTTTGTGTACTTGTGTCGGTTGACTGTCTGGTGTTTTAACGCCAAGAAATGTATTCAGACACCTGGAGTTAAGGAGTTAAGTGATAGATGCACAAATTCAACTTACTTCCCCGATCGATTTTGGCTTGTCTAATTCGCCAACTGCGCAGTGTCATCATGCTGGTCGATCGAATAGTTTTCCCATCTGCAAAACAACGATTACTGAAGTATTCTGCAGAGTGACAACCTGCTTCGTTCAAGTGTATGACAATTTGTTCGAAGACACAACTGTTGTCAGAGTTAATTTGTTACAGTTTACGATGTGTCGTCTTATGTACCATGAAACAGACTGTCAGTACCTGGTAGCGAAGAAGCAAAAAACTGTGCTAAATTATCTATGTTACAATATTTCATTAGTTTTGAAAAGAATAAAACACTGGTCACCAACATTTTCAGAAATCCTAGCCGACAGACATTCACTGCGAATGGTCGTTCCACACTCACATCAACCCGGACCGCCAAAACTAAGTGGTATTTTCTTTCACCAATTGAGCAAAACACCCAGTTCTACGTTTGGCCGGCTGCTGTCGTTTTAATACAAATTATAGTACAGTAAATGGAAAGCTAAAACTAATTTTATAAAGATTACAGTTGAATTGGACAGTTGAGATTATTGCGTCTCCTTGACAGAAACAATTCAGGTTGCTTAATAATAATGCCTATTTTAATCAACCCCATTGGGTTTATGAGCCGTACATCTCCACAATGCTCACAGGCCACATTCTTGTCTTTTCTTTCGTTAAATGATTATCAAATGTAGACCATCATTGTTCATCAAACTTAGGTGATGTGAACTCTTTTCTGTGCACACTCGTTTCGCTAATTGTGTACGTTGCTGCGACATCAATACACTAATAATATAAAACTCCATTTTCAGTTTTCGCTTCAATGGCATGAAAACTTGGCAACAAGAATGAACAGCGCCAAGATTACACAGTATCTCAGCAAATTTTTATCAAAATTCCTTGTAAGGGGGCAGAGAAAACTGTTTTTAAATTATTTTGCCCGACCTAACGTTATATCCAATTAGAGTGTTTTTAATCAGTCTTTGCGAGTAAGCTTAAAAATTACAAAGTTATGGAAACAATTACTTTACAATACTTCAAATACATTGGTGTAAATCTCACCGGAGAACATGGCCAAACAAATCTTGTCGTTAATGTTATTCACCCTTCCATAGAACATGTAAACTGCGAACTTTAGAGACAGTTGGGTTCTGCTAATTTTGTTCGAGCTTTACAGGTTTGCGAGGAATTTGTGAATTTTTTAAAATATTACAGATTGATCTCAATCATTCGGAGGATGTTGAGGTGATGGTAAATAAGTATGATGGTTGCACACGTCTGCCACGAAGTACCTGTGTGATTTACCCATTCTACGGCCTCAAGCGGCCTAGATATAATTTGAACAAAACAGACAGAAAATGAAAACTGGTAGATGCAAGCATATTGTTTTGATTCATCAGTACCACATTTTAAATAACATAGATGGGCGGTTTGTAGTGAACAATGAAAGCGGTGGATAATCACCAAACGTTCTAGGATGTGTCAGGTAATAGTAAGGGTCAAGTCCAGGAACAGTTGTTTACATTCTACTAAGTATTAATGTTTTCAACCTAACGTTTGTAATATGCCAAACTTGTTATATCCGTAGCTAGATCCTGCTCAATTTTTGGTGCGAAAAAGTTTGAGAAGATGGTATTTACTGGAGTTCTGTCGCTACTCCTTCTAGTTGACGGTAGGACCACTTGAGAGAGTAGAAACTGGCATTCTTACTGCAGAAAAGCAAAGTTTCCTTCAATATATCGGTCGAAAGTGGCAACATATTATGATGCACTTTGAGCAGCTCACAAATACAATCAATCATTGTGTGCACCGGGATATTTGTGGACAGTGACTGAACGTCTAGAAAGCACACAAATTTATTAGCGAGACTGATTTTCCCTAAGTTGGTTATCAGGTCGGAAGAATTATTGATATAGTGTGTCTGAACTTTTCGCTTCAGTGCAGCTAGAATAACGAATAGCCAGCGTGTCAACCTACGATAAAACAAGTATGTTGTTGCCAAAATTGGTCCAAGAAGCATCAGGCACTTATGGGTGCTCGGTAGGCCGTAAAGTTGGGGTTCTGACTATCAAACTGCTTTGTTCAAGCTGTTCGAGGGAACATCTGTTTCAAATTTCTAAAGCGACGACTTCCGCTGAGATTTGAATAGAATTGTCCAAGTGAGATTTAGGATGTGTAAGAAACATGCCAGTGAAACAACAATTTTGGAAATGACTTAAAACAACCGTTTACATAACTAACTTTTAGGATTGATTCCAAAACGTCTACTCAACAATTTACGGTAGCTTTTTCACGTTCTTAAAGATGTAGAGTGTAGATAATCATGACTTATTTAATTTACAGTCCAAAATAGCCGCAAACTTAGCACAGATTAGAATTTTAGATATCACAAGCACTTTCTATTCCGTATTTTAGAACCGCACTGGGTTTCGTTTGCTCTGCGAGTTTGAACGCTAACTGTGAGACGCTAATTGTGAATAGTTAATTAAGTATATTTGAATGTTGGCTGAACATCAGGGCAAATTGTTGTGGTTTTTTAAGGAAATTCTCACTATAAATGACAGGGAATTGGGCCAGTCTGACCGCCTTTTTCTCCCATCTGGTATCGTAATCCGGAAAGATGGTTGCGTGACTGCAATCAATGAAACAATGCGACATTTTCCATGCGACATTTGTGTCTCATCTCATAAGCTATATTAATTTACACTGCTTTCAAATATGCTGTGAAAAAGCCACTGAATTCAGGTTGCTTGATAGACTATTGTTTTCTGTTGTCAATTGTATTCGAAGTATTCATCCCAAGCTGTACGAACCCTTGTAGCGCCGTTATTCGGGAAAATTACTTGGTCAAAGCCATTCCAAAAATGGTCTGTGAGATCAAGCTCTGCTAACCCAGTAAGTCACGACAGGTAAAAAGCATTGTAAGATAGGGTGTAGGTCGTTCGAAGTGCCTAATTGGCTCTAATCAGTATCCTGTTGACGTAAACGACGATTTCAGCCTGAAAACCAAATCCTTTTTAGCCAGGCTTAACGGATGCAACTAAGGAAGATCAACCCGAAACTTACAGTTAGATGGATAGAAGCACATACAGATATAAGTCGTTTTACTCTAGTGCTACTCGGTGCATCATTAATTCATTCCTTTCATAAATCTCCGCACGCCTACTACTCCATCCAACAGTCTGGGGGCAATATCTTGCCAAAAACGAAGGCCGCGACATCCGCATATGAAGCCTGAACCAGTCGATCGACTTTGCACAAAAGACAAACTCAGTTCCCTTACATCTTTCGTCTTTTCGAACCATGCTTTATTCGTTTTAATGTAGATGGTAATAAGAATGGGGTTAATCAGGGTAGTAATGTAGTATATATAGGTCGAACATTCTTCCTATCGGCCACAGATCAAAGGACTAGGCAGCCTAATGTCTCAGCTACAGTCGAAATCTACATGGTGAAAACACTTATATGTCTAAAGTTTATACTGTTACCTCCGTTAGATCATCGTAGCTAATACGAACATAGCGTCATATTCTTGTGTCACGTAACATCTAAGAACATTAATTTCTTAAATGTTAAATAATCACAACATATTCTTTGGAAACGATCCAATAAGTAATCCTCATCTCTTGAGTTTTTTGGGATAACTGTTAAGTTCGCAATAAAGAACAGTTGACGTGCCAATACAGTAGAAGGTTTGCTTAAATTATGAGTTGAATGTCGCAAAGCGTCATAAAGACATCCTTCAGCGACCTGTAAAAACGAATTATAATTTCACTTATAATAAGCTCCATAAATCAACAGTTTAAAATTGGAATGTGAGAGACGATTATCTAATCATTTTCACTTTGCTAACACCCTCATTTTCACCGAGTTGGGTATATTTTCGTTTTTCGTTTCTAAACCACAGCTTCCGGTAAATCCAAATTTCCTAAGAAATTCTGTCTGAATATATCGGGAATAGTATACCAGCAGGTAATGAAATGTTGTGACAGCCAAATATTTCCAGTGACAAACGGTAAACATCTCACGACATGCTGTCATGTGGATAACTTGCGTACCATGTCAAATGAATCATACCAAGTTATTTATAAAGTATCCGGAATACAGGATTAGCATGACTTGGAGATATGTGTAAAGGTAGACAAACTTGTATAATAAGTCATAGGTTGGTTCACTCCAAATACGTAAATGTATTAAACATGCCATACCAATTGCCTTTTCTTATGTAATAAAATACACCAGTTGACTTTCGACAAAACAGTTCTTCAGCTTTCTCACAGTTTCATGAAAATCAATCATGGTACAGCCCTTGCGTTTCATGTTAGACTGAACTTAACCGTCAACAATCTTGATTGCGGTTGTTCTACTCAATATAATTGTGCATACCTCAGCACAGTTCTGCAACGCAAAAGAACGTTTTTATGAATTTTGGTAATACGGGCTGCCATAAAACAATTAGACTGATATAGTATGTATACGCCAATATCTGAAAATTGCGTAACTTGTTTGCTATACACGGGTGTCGAAGGTCCAAGTGTACCTGTGCGTCATTCTCGAAAGTGACCAACTTTGAAAGAACTATGTACAACAAGATACTTAGTGGTCAGAAATGAAAATATACGAAATGTATGCTGTCACTGTTCACCTCAATTGTTACACATTTTAGGATAAGTATTACAAGTCTGTTTATTCTGACGTCCGTGGACAAGACAGTTCATACACTATGTGAGATTTATACTGAGAACACTTAGAGCTCACTACACATCAACTGGTTACCCAGATAATGGACAATTCAGTTACTTATGCCTCCTTCATATTCAACAATTCCTGCTAAAAATGCTTGGAAAAGTCAAAAACGTTTTACGTTCACACCGAAGCATATATCCACAAAATTTTTGAATACTATTTCTTGTCGTTTAACCAAATTGGCCTGTTCACATTTTGGGCCGCTCAGTTTTGTTGCATCGTTTCCTGAATTGGCTAACCAGAGAGATATTTGACCCTTGGGCCATGTAGATGCAGTTTCTTCTCATTGGGATATAAAACGCTGTTACCGCGAGCGAACTGATACATTAGGCGGAACATGAGTTGGAAGTAATTTGTAGTCGATGTCATGGCAAATCGTCTTTTCTTTTAGGCAGCTGTATGCGTAGCTGAACTGCAAAGTAGTTGCACGTCCAAGCTGACTTAAATATTTGCTTTTGCTAACAACTTGGGCTGCGATAGATGAAGTCAAACTTCTCAGACAGGCCATAAATTAGAGAGTTTTTCCTCGAAAGCCCTTCTACCTGTTGCAAGCTGTCAGTGAAGTTGAACTATCTGGCTCTATTGTGTAGCATTCATTTCAGACAACGTTTGTGTGTTAAAGGGGAAACTGCTGATGGTGGCGAAAGTCTCCGTGGTCATAAATTTGGGCGGTGCATATGAAGCTGTTTTGCACCGTCCTGACATTCCGTAAACAAAATGTCATATTGGGTCACGTTACCGTTAACATTCTTTTTCTAGGAAGTATGGTAGCGAATGGATTTGTTGAAGTGCACTTTACGAGTAAAAAAATGCAGTTCTTATTTGGTTGTTTAGTGAATGACATTACCGATGGAGTTTTGTAGTTTGGCTCACATCATCCCCAGATATACCTCCGTTGAGGTATAGTGTAAAATCGTTCAAACTTCCATACTTCAAATGTAGATGCACTATTCTCTATGCACAGAAGAACAACTTAACCAATCTTTTCCCTGTGGGAACCAGACCGAAATATTCTGTGCGGCCGGAAATGAAGAAAATAGATTTTTAAATCACGATCCAACTTCGGTCAATTACAATTTTTGGAATCACAAAAAGTCCTTTTACATTCTGTGCTAGTTCGAATGAATTCTTGACAAAAAGGAAAAACCTAGCAAACCATACATTTTTCTGTGGGCAGCTTGACTTGGTTAGAGTGAATACTGTACTACTTCTAATAACTTAAAGTAAATAGTTAAATGCTTCGTGAGGGTGGTTGATAAAAATAAACGAAGAAGAAACAGGCCGTAATATTTCTTTTTCTCTTGCGATGCACAAAAATGCATAAAATTAAGAAAGAAATGTTGACTAGATAAAGAACATTGGTGCGATGAGTTTAGTGTAGATTATCAGTCGTAAGATTCTCAGCTACTTCCGGTGATCTTAGTTTGAACGCAGTACTAAACATATGAAATTTTTTCGGATGTGACTTAAGATCCATTGGTTCCGCGATTTTGGCACTAAATTAAACAGTACTAAAATGAAAAATACGGCAAAACTGTTGAGGTCTATTTCTTATTCACGAATGTATATTCTAGTGAAATGGTCACTTGTTGCACGCATATACTTTAAATTGAAGCCTAGTATTTTGCGTTCCAAGTGGTTGTGTTAACTATTTGAATATTTACTATTTATGTGTACACATATTTCGTCGTCAAAATTTATACGTATACATTTATGCATCTTTAAAGGAATTGGGCTTTTATGAAACTAACCTATGACGTTTCTTTTAGTAGAAGGTGGAAGTTGAACGTAATTTCTATTGGCCTCATTCTCCGAAGGGTTTGTCAAACGAACGATCTTTGTTCTTTTCAATCTCATCGTTTTCATCGGTAGCACGACCCGAGTCATAGTCTGTTCTAAACGGACATGATAATACACTGTCCATCTGCCAATTTTACTTGTTCATCAAAATAAACTTGAAAGGACAGATAACTGGTGGCTTCTATTCGAAATCTTCTCTTAAAATAAACTGACCTTGCCTATTCTTTAGGTGGATATGGTTAAATTAACAATGATATGGGTAGATAGGAGTGAGTGTCTTCGAACCATACTAATTCCCCAAATGATTTATGACTGTTGGTCCCCACTTGCATCAAATACAGCTAGGATTCAACTGTGATGAGCAACATCTTGCTGATTCCTAATTATTTTGCTGGTTTTTCAGCTGCTGTTGAACGTCAGGAAGTTTACCAGACGCGAGATTGTGACGTAAACTTATTTATTAGGGTACATTGTGATGCAAAAACGCTCTGCCGTTGAACGTTTGTTCATCTTTATGCCAGAAGAATTCTCATCGTAAAATCATGTTTTTTATGCTTCCGGGGAAGGCCGTGGAGTTTTCGTGTGTTTGGGTAAGCGTTTTCTGGCTGTCACTTAACTCAGTTACATAGTTGTTCCAGGAGAGAATTCCAAAGTTTTAAGGACTCACGAAAGTTGGGCTAACTAAGCATAACTGATCAATTCTATGCGCACGGAATATTTGGCGCACTCATTATTGTTGCGGAACAGAATCTGCTTCACCCTTTTGATTGACGTGTCCTAGTTTTGTCTTGCCCAGTGCTCCAAAATGTAATCAATGGTTTCATTTTTTGCACACTGCCAAGCAGTAAAAGCAAAACTCGCACTTGCGCAACGTTTGTCTCCTGGCTGTCTCAATAAAAGACAAACCAATTTCAACGATCAATTTGAGGATGTCAAATTGTCTAATACTGTTTTTTCCCTACTGAGTATTTCGGAATGTTGCTGCTCCAGCAGGATGGCGTCACTGAACCAAGGTTTTAACATCGAATATTATTATTATTCCCCCAATAGTTGTTTCATATTCTACGTTTTACTGTTCCAGCTTCGGTGTGATTTCTTCCGCTGTCCCTGAACCAGGTTTATCGGATCTTCTGATGCCGGAAAGTGAGTTCCTGTTTCAGGTGGTTTTCCATAGGTGGTTATTAAAGTACTTCCACTCACATCGACGATGGTGATAATGACGGTAGTGTCTCCGTTGCATGCACCTTCTGGTTAAGTTTGCTAGAAACATACCTCAAAAACTGGCATACCCAAACTAAAATGTCTACGTCCACACGGAGAAAATTGATAAATCTACCCAGTCATTCCTAATATCCTCTAACTAATCAACTCCATATCTAAACTTTGCGTAAAGGGTTCGTACAAATTGCTAAGCATTTAATTTAGGCCGAAAAACAGTAAATTTTACGATTCTAATGGTATGTGACAACAGAACAAAAAAAGAGCACTATGATAATTTCCCAAGTAGAGTTAACTGTGGACAGATCAAACATAAAGAATCAGTTACCTAGACGAAATATCAGGTAAGTTTGACAGAGCTGGATTGATCGTCCGATCCCGTGTGTTTAACTTTGCTTGATCCATGACTGATGCATTAGTACAGGATAGTTGTTGCTGTTTGTTCCATTTCCTCTTAGTTTGGCCACGTAAATTTGACGGTGTCTGAGAGTGGCTATTTTTGTATACGTGTAGGTCGAGTATTTGAATTTAAAAAACTATACATTAAATAGCCTTGATTATTTCAAGTGGTTAAATGTCTAGAACCGGCAAATCTGCAACACAATTTTTATTACAACCGTAATGTATTTGAACAAACAAGTCAGAAACAGTTTTTGCACAATGTATCTCTCGAGCACATTTCGCTGCATCTCACCAAGTACATATTATAGTCTGTGGGTTTATATAGAAAAGTTCAATGGGCACTGTGAAGCTGAACAACAAAATCAAGAACCACACAAACATGCGCACACTCACACAACTCCATACACATCAATTACTAAGACAATCTAGTACTGACGAACAAGTCTTTCTGTACACATAGAGGTGGCTACCATTTGTTAATTGCTGTAATGGTGTATTTGCTATTTCACTGTGCTCCATAACAAGACAACAGACTAATCCATCGTTGTGGACTAGGAAGCCAGGTTCATCTTGAAAAATTGGCGTAGACATGAAAGCCTGTGTAATTTTACTTGTGTAAAGGCCAGGCTTGCTCTCTTGATTATATTGTACTTACTAAAAATTATCACGAGTTGGTTAAGCGATTCGCATTAAACCGTTATTGTTTTCGTAGGACATAGGCTCATATTTCATTCCATGCAATACGAAATAAATTTGACTGAGATGCTTTAGTTGTGAATTGTTCCTGATTTGTTTAGGTCACACACGACTGTTGTAGATCAGGACCAAGCAACTATACGGTTTCTCCAAACAAAACAATTTTTACAAATTCTGTTGTTGCAATAATACTGAGAAAAAAACAGGCGAAATTAAAAATGGATGCAGGTCAAAGGATATTTTTAATCCCTCGTAGATCATTATCAAGGTTTCCATGTCATAAGGTTAATCTAACATGGATGAGCACGCAAGATTGATGGCAAACGCACCTGTCGAGCACGGAGAAACCGATACAATTTGCTACATCTCAAACAATGTTATATAATCCAGCATTTTTGAAAATGGTAAATTTTACAATGCCTCCTCAAACTTGGTTTTTGAATATATATTTGCGAAAGCTTGAGTAAGCGGATGCTAATAGAATTGGTTACCATAAACGGAACAAAGATCAACTTTTCTATGTTTTAAGAAACGTTGGTCACTATGTGAAACATAGTTATAACAAGCTTCAGTTTTTATGTGTCAGCGCAGTTCCGTCAAGACATTCTGATGGGCATGTTTGCTGGTGCAAAAGGCGGTATTCATTTGGAAACTTCTGAGATCAATTTCAGTGACGTTCAGTCGAATAAAACTGAACTGTAGCTTGTACCCGTATAACTGGGACGAAAATACTTCCTTGCGGCAACATACCTATCAATACGGTTGCGAAATACTGTAAATATTCGGCGCAGTTGAACATTACGCCTTTATAACTGCAGCTTATGTCACGTTTTACCTCTTTTGAACATCAACATATGGACTAAAATGTAAATTTGTCACACATGGTCAAATATCGTGCAATGATTCTCCCCAGTCTGGACCATACTGTGTCTTGTACGTGAAGAAAACTTGGACTTTACTGAAATTGAAGGAATCTAAGTGCGCTTGCTTCAAACTACCCCAGTCTGTGTCCTGTATGATCAACGGTTTATAGTGCGTATTCGGTATTTGGGTTTTTTAACAAGTTTTCGTGTTATTTTAGTGAGATGTTAAACAGCTTGTTTTGCTTTCTTGATTCAAAAAACCAGGCATGTTGTCTACAGTATGTAAATGGGAAAAAGTGGGTTGTGACTCTCTTCTCAGTAACCTATCCATCGCGGATTTTTAAACCTCAGTGTACCTCAGTGTACTTGTCAACGGAGACCCAATACTGAAATATTATTCAATTCATCAGCCCCATCGTCTGTTCTGAACTATGCTTTGGCTGGTCAGACTATCGTGTTGGTAGCTCGCCGAACGTTACCGTCACTAAAGCCACCCAGCTCGCAGAGAATCTTGCTTCCGCACCCGGAGGTGCTCTGTATTGAACAGCCAACCAGAACTTGCAGTAACATCGGTAGATGAAACCAACTATAAACGCGACGCACACATCCATGTTATAAAGCGGAAGATTCAGAAGACATGAGCATTATAAACTTTAATATAAGGCACACCTACTGTCGATCTTCTGACATTGCTGGCAGTCGTCCATTACTTATTGTGTAGTGAAATGTTTTCGTAGCATGTCAGAAGAGTGGAGACTTCTCTTTCATTCACTTAGAACTTTTTACTCACTACTGCTGACCTTTGGAAAGTAAAAATGTTTTTCCATCTCCTTATTTCCACTGAAACCGTTTGATGCGGATTCCAATGGATATTCTCTGATGTCTCCAATCAGTGGATTTCTACAATCACACATACGGCTATGTACAGTGTTAACTTCAGCGTTCCCATAACGCTGGTCTTGATGGTGTCTCAGTTCTTGCTGACGACGCATTCGAGATTTCTGGGCGATAAACTATTTTTCTTACCATTTCAGAAAAGGGCTATACATCCGCGCAATGTAACGCAAAGTAATATAAGTATAACAAACTCTGAACAGTTAATTCCGTTTGACCAAAACGGCTCTTCACATAGATTGAAAATCACCCACAATTGATCGCAGCTGTCGCATCCCCATAGACTTTCCAGTCGGTCCCTTTGGAAAAAAAGCACTAGACTCAAGTTTCACTCTCAATAGAGCTCATCAGTAGTGCATATCATCGTCACTGCCGGGACTTGAACCACGGACACGTTGTTAATGAGGCAACCGTGTTTACCACTGCGCCATTGACCTCACGTTAGGCACGACCGAATTATCATATGTGAACACTCAACCACTTTCGCTTGTGACCAATGATCAAGTTGCCCGATCGCTTCGAGGGGAGACATAGTTACTGTCTTCTAACTCAAATCGACGATCCATCGAATAGGACTTCTATCCAATTTGAAGTCACAGAAACCCATAGCTTGTTGAACGGTATCTAGATTACTGATAAGTAGTAGGGTATTTTGATTCCCCTATAGATTGAATATCACACAAGTGATCGCAGCTTTCGCATTCCCATAGATTTTCTGGTCGAAAAGAAACAGTTCTGGTAATATCTGGTTACGACTCACTTTCTTTTAAGACGTCAACTCAAGTTCATCTATTAACACTCGCCGTTGGTCAGCATAACAAAGTTGGTAATTTTGGGAATATTCTTTGATACCAAAGTTCGAATTCCGTTGGATCCGAACCGGCAGATTGAACTGCGGACCCCTGCATGGCATGTACGCTATCAGATGGACCACAGGACTGAACCCGCAGGTTAGAAGGTTTCTTCAGCATTACGTCAGTTAAATTCACAATTCTGCTGTCAATGCGTGTATGCTAATTTCCCACAAAGTAAACAGTAAATCTTCCCAGGCCCACACTTTTGATACACTAAAACGATGCGCAGTGAACTTCCGGAAAATGTTCATGTCACTCTATTGACTTTCTGTGAAGCTGAGGTTGCTAATTTAATGATAGTTTGGGGAAAAGCTTAAATCGGGTAATCAACTGATCAACTGTCATCGTGGGATGAGTAGAGCCTAGAGGGTTTGGTTTCTTTTTAGTTCTTGTCCCCCGAAATGCGACATTTGGGTACGCATCATCTCTGTTTGTTCACTTTTTACATTCGATCAAAGTATATGAAACCTTACATTGATTCAGCTGACTTGATTACCATGGGCACTGTTTTACAGATGGTCATCAGTGACCATTCCAATAGATTATCCTTTGCCAGCAAAAAAATACTAGTGAAGGTGGCTGACATCTTAATATGGCTAACTGGAAGCTTTTTGATGCTGCTTTGATTCACCGGTTTTGAAAATGATATTTGTTCTCACTCATGCTTCGAAGAAGCAAGTTTACACCAAAAAGTTTGTCATATATATCGCCGGCACTTCAAACGTATCAGTGAAAATTGTTTAAGTGCTAAATGCTTCATCTAACAAAGTACATAATGTAAAACCATGTTCTCTAATTTGTGAACTTTCTGAATACGTAAGAAACTTGCTGTGTATATCCGAGGATAACGTAACCTTCTACTCTGCATTCTGTTGTATTTTTTATCAAGAGGACGGAAATTTACAGTTACCACCAGGTTTGCTTTTTGTAAACCTTGATGGTTTGTAAAATTATGTTTTCCATTAATAACACTCGAAGGTTAGCTGCAGGTCATCGGAAAATGAATAAATCTTCCACGTTTACCCAAAAATAAATATTACGATTGTAACTTTTGAGATTACTATCGAACTGTAACCGAGTTCTAGTCCTTAGTAATTTGGTTTAGAACATTTTAGTTATATTCAGTCGTGGTCAGTTTGGTTACACAGACTGTTTTCTTTTATACTTGAGGGTGGATAAATATGGCACATATGTGCAAGGGACGACATTATTCGCACCGATAATTTATGCCACTAACACAACTAACACACTGTTCAAAATGCTTTACTTCTGCGGTTCACATGCGTGAAAAAACGCCAGTTTTCGAAAGAACTAAACTTAACATGACGCTTCAATCAAATTCTCTCTGTGTCAACTCGGGATCCATTCAGCAGACCCGTCACACGTAAAGTCGATCATTAGTGTAATTAACAGTAGGTGAGCGTTCCCAAATGACGGGTTAGACTTGTCTAACGTAGTAGTCGACAAAGTTGTCTCGTAGAAGCCTGGCCGGGGTCTAGGCGCCGGTGTTGACAAGAACTGTCATATGGTAGAGCTCTAAAAAATGCAAGGCTTAATTCCAGTAATTCTTTTCGAAAAGGCTGGTTACAATGTCTACGGGACTGTAAAATCTACGATCAAAACTTGGTGACTTTCAGTCGGATACCACTATTTATTCTTTTACTAAAATATTATTATATACTGTCAATTTACATAACATTAGGTCGTCGTCGGTCAGTGAACATTGATCTCCAAGGGAACAAACCAGCTAAATTTTCGAAATAAAGGAAATTTTCTATTAATTAACATCCTGTGGGTGTACTCTAGGATTAATCGCGGGATTTGTTACGTAAAACGAATGTTCTATCTTTTTAAAAGTCTTTAGTTAGCAACGTGGGGTGGATAAATTATAGGATATGCGTTTCATACTACACAACAATTAACTGGCGCGTATTATTATGTTTTGCCTATTGTATGTAGAGTTCCTACCGGTACGCTGAAATGGTTTTATGGGACAACTGGGATCATAACTTATAGTCCATGTGCGAACAGAACTGGGCGCAACGCTAAGTGTCTGCGCACATGTAGATTATTTGGGCTAGATGGATGGCAAGAATACGGCAGGTCTTTCATGTATAGATCGGTTATGCTTCGGTCGAGGGGCCATGCCGGAATACAGATATTCCCTACCCGTTTGAGTGACTCGTCGGTTGTGGTATGGTTGAGATTAACACACCTTCTGTCTACGTATGTTCAGTGTGATTACAAGGGCCAATCATAATAGATTCTGATGGTTGGAGTTCTGTTGATATAGATCAAGGATTGCGTATGCAGCAATGAAGGAATCATATTCTAGCTTCCGGAGGTGCGAGGCTTCTTACTGCGCTTTACATGATCTTCGGTGCTCACTTACAGCTAGCGTTTAATCTGGTCAATATAAGCGACCCGATATTCACTGCAACTAATTCATCGTAAGTAGTCTGAACCAGCTTGATCTGTACCGTCCTAGTAGAATTAAATACCCTCTGCTGTTGTACTGGTTGCGTATATCTTTAAGGTCGACAGTCAACTGCTGGATTTGCGGATTATTACCGCGAAAGTCGACCGCCTTTGAATTCAAGCGGGTGTCTTTAGAAAGAGTGTGGAACATGTGCCAGACATGTATCACAGCATTCAGCCGTTCACGTTTGGTCGGGTTCCAGGCGGTTTCATTGACGAATACCTGAGGTGAACACAGATTCTTCACTGATGGTTTTCGGACATATACAAGTATCGCGTCAACCGATTACGACGTTCTCGGTCCCACTTTAACAAACTTAGGTAGACAAACTCTATAAAACCTTCAGACAACGTTCTCGTCCTCTTCAGTGATCAGTGTCACTTACAAGAAAGCTGATTGCACTTGAAGTGGATATCACGGTTTAACGGGGGTATTAATTCACAAACCACGTAAATCGTGAAGGATAACTTATTCTGCAATCAACGGAGAGACGAAATCGCCTAAACAGATATCATTCTCTTTCCTGAGAAAACATAAGCATTTGTGAATTTATATTGTCCAGCAAAAAACTGGGTAGGTGATAGACAAATTATTGCATTGACAATGAAAAATAATGGTTGAAATAGTTTATTATCGGGCTTTCTGTGTGACGGAAGTCAATAACCACTTAGGCGGTTTATCTAATTTTTCTGGTCGAATGGCCTGACCGATTGAATGTAATACTCGATTGCATTTGGTCAACATCGACTTCTTTAATGACGTTGGGATCCGGTTTTTAATCTTGGTGGATACAATCAGTTTCCCAGCTAATCCAATTCCAATCAGTCATTTCCAAGCTATATTTGGTATTATTCCGCATGCCCAAATGTGCACAAGACAATCACATGGTCCGGATTGAACAGTTAAAAATGACAGAAGCGCTCATGCATACAGCTTTGCTGCTGAGATCTAGGCATTGGAAACAACCGTACAATTGCGCAGCTCAGGCAACTTTAGATTAACATTGATTTTTAGTTGGCTGGATCTTTTGACCTATTTTTCTATTGTCAACTTGATTCCTCAACACGCTACAATGCAACGGTGATTCTATTAGACGATTTATAGATTTTATTGTTTTCCAGTTTCGCAGTGCCTGAAGTGTTTTAGGAGAAATCATAACTAACACAATCCGTCTCATTCACTCCAACCTTTCTTGATATTCCTCTGTTTTTGCCAGATCCAATGAAAATGCTTATTTTTACATGTCCGGTCTTATTTCTTTCAGGCTGTTGATAGTTTTTAGTTTAATTTATGTTCACGCTCGGCCTTCGTATTTTTGACTTAACTACGAAACAGATTGACCGAATTTTATCAGCTGCAATTGATTATAAACGTTTGCTAATATCATATGATATTCGAACACACTTAATTGCCCTCTGTTTGTTGGTGTGAATAGATGAAAAGCAGAAAATTTGTCCTCTGAGACGAATAAACTTGGAACTGTACTGACTCAACTTGGATTTTGCGAATCGGTTGACTCGCGTACCATTCATCACTTTGAACGGCTGTCTTTCCTCTGTCAGGTTTCAAGTGGCGACTGTTTCGACACCCGGATAACTACACGCTTATTCAGACCCATCACTAATGTTCCTATCTGTGGGTGCCGCAAACCTTTTTCACTTTTATCGGTATGTGTACATATGCGTTATCACATCGTCCGATCTGTACTGGATTTGGCGGAAACCCACCTTTCAAATTCCCTCACTAGTTCTTCATCGGTGAACAAGTGATTAATTTGGTCGTTCCAGAATAAGCACTACTCAGATATATTATTTCGCTTATGTGCAACTAGTTGTTTCATTCAGCCACTTCGAAAGTGGGAACAGAGCTCTGGTCTCACTTCTATTGGAGTCAGCCGGTGCTTCTTTTATCCGTCCCCACTAGCATTTGAATTTCGGTCCACGTGAATGAGTACTAGGCATAACTGAGTTGTTTTGTTTAAAGAATTAGCCAACATTGTCTGTAGATAATAATGCTTGTTGTCACAATGACTTTTTTAATTTTGGGGCACATGAAAACAGTCGCAGCCAAACTAACTTAGTAAGCACGATCCAATTGGTTTCTGCCCAGGTTCCGATTACAAATCAATCGCCAACGAAACGCTCGAGGAATTGGAGTGGTGCCTGAAACAATTGGAGAATATACAAACGAAACGACCAGTATCAGATATGGCATTTTCGAAGGTAATGTTTCATTAATTCTGCCAGTATGTAACTGTTCTTTCAGAATATTACGTGTTGTAATAAGCCAGTAGATTGATAATGAAATTTGGTTCTTTGGAATCGTGGTGACCATCAAGTCTATTTCGTGCTTAATGAAAAAGTCTAACTTTTCTGTAATAAATCTGTGGTTATGTCTTGTCTCTGGCGTGGTTGAAACAAACTAAGTTACGTTTGGTTGTTCTAAACACTGCAACCCAAATCACACTTCCTAATCTCAAGAAGAACTTAAATACATTTTCATGCAATAAGATCTAAGGATGACACCTCACTTTCAAAAGCCAACAGGTTTGGATGTTTGAGATTACTTGTCATGTGAGAGAACAGTACTAGATTGGATGCGACACATTCCGCAGTGAGGTAATTACAAACTAGTATTGCAAACTAATCAATGCAAATATTCGGCATTGAAAATAAGTACCAGGGATGATTAAGTAACCTCTTGGTTAGGCCATAACCAAAGGATTTGTCGGTTTTGCAACGCTTTGACCCTCTCGGAGGACCTTTACTGAGCTTGATAAAGGCTCTCCGAGAGGGTCGAAACGTTGTGAAACCAGCAACTCTTTTGGTTTTAACCCGTCGTAGCTTAATCAAGGAATTACTTCATAATGAGCGTTAGCACAACGCACAATATGTCTTACCATACCAGGGATAATAATTTAAAAAGATGACTGAAGGGGGCTGAAATTTTTCAGTTCAGAGAAAAATAATGTCAGAGAGAGTGATTGATATACCATTGCTGAGTGTACAGGCGGCTATTCATAATGCCGTTCATGCTCCAACAAGCTTAGTTATACTAATGCCATATTGCAGATGGTTTGTTTCAAACAAACTTACAAACAGTTGAAGAACATCAAACTCGCAATAAGTTCCATCCATAATAAATTAATCGACCAACCTCACACGTCTGTACTAAAATAACTAATAACTTTCATTTCCCATCCCATTAGCGATTGTTATCGTTAGACGTCAGTTAAATTCGATTCATTCTTTTATACTAAACTGTTACTCCATTTCACTGATTTGCTGAACCGTCAACCAAGAAAAACAGAAATCATCTATAGTGGACATAATTTCAAACAGATTAACGCGTTATATGAATAATCTGTTTGTAACAGTTTCACTGGCTCTAGTTAGCAGTACTTTGTGCAAAGCGCTGATTGGCTCATACTAGAATCGTAAAATTGAGTAAACTATCAGATACCTTGGTACATTCTGGTGTACTATATCAGCCCGCTGAGGACACAGAATGTGAGATGGTTCAGCTCCGATTTAGTTCTAATATTCAAGAGTACTGTTTCAGGCAGATTCATATGGCTGTTTTCTGAAGCTTATTCAACCGAAAAACACAAACAGATACGACCTCCTGTAACAAAAACCGTAGTCGATCCGATTCGTTGCACATCTTCACCACAAGTAAACGTTGTGTAGATTTCACATGGGTTGAAATAGAACGCCAGCAATGTTTTCCACACAAAGCTTTAAAGAGTTTATTTGTTCTGCCAAAACAGAATAAATATATCATACAATGTGCTGCCATCTAGCTGAAGATAAGAATCATGTTTTTGTTAATTCTCTGTGGAAATGAAACCCAAAAGCTATCAGGTATACGTTGTTGCTCACATTGTTGAACAGACCACTTAGCGAATTCAACCTTTACCCTTCACTCAACCGATGCGTCGAATGAACGATTTTTGTGCTTGGTTCACAAAATTGAACTGATACGACAGATGGACCTTTCTTCAGCCTTTATCTTTACTGGCAAGCTTAACATCGTTACGTGACTGGTTACTAAGTGGATATATTACTACCGGACAATCGCGTTTTCTGAACTTACATGCCAAAAAATGTACACTACCTCCGCATGAATGCGGCGCGTAAGTGTGCCTACAATATGCTGCGGACTGTGCAGAAACTTCCCTAGCCTATCTGAGTGGGTCTACTTTTAGTCAACGGTTTTAGTCAGCTTCATTCTCTAAACACAAATACCGTTTAAGAATAACTCGCTAGTAGTTGATGGCAACTACCACAAACAACTGCAGGGTAGATTCTATCGTCGTATTATCCTAAATACCGTCCGCGTACTAAATTTCCATGTACACACCTGCTTAGGGAATAATCCATAATTCAACGGTATATGGCCAGTAGGCTTGTGATGTTCCACTATCAAAGAGCTGCTCACCATTTGTCCTATTTTTGAACGATACGTACTTTGAAAGCTCTAGGAGGGGGAGTTAAGAAAGAAAACCAATACTGGTTTGCATGATTCAACCAGTTTCGTAGTTTTGTCTGCCTGACCGTTTGACTTTAAGCAATCTGACAAATTCTGATTACGTTTGTCCTTTGAGAAGCATAAAGTTCTTCCCTTCATGATGCTCAAATAAAAAACTCGTGGTTGCCCAATGTGGGCAACTTTTTCATGCGTCAAAATATCCACAGTCAAATATCTGACCATTCCGTTTAGACTCGAATGTAGCCCCAGCCTAAGCATTTCTGTAGTAAAACGGAAACGAACTCAGAAGTATGAAGCGAAGTGCACAACGGAGTACACTTGTAAAAGTATCAAAGTTAGTTTATCTTCATCTGGAAATTTAAAATATATAAACAACTATAACATTCGATACAACTTTAGCATAAAGGAAACTGTAAAGAACCACAATGTTTTATGTGATACGCAAACCATAGTTTGCCCTGAAAATATGACAATTATTTATTGCCATTTTTGAAGCCCCTGTTTAGTTTTACAGCAAGCAGAAAAATATTTTTTGATAGCCGGTTGCTCCATTTCAGAAATGGTGAACATTTAGTTCTATATTACGCCCACTTTTGTATCGAGTCAAGGTGGCGTTGGCAAGAAGGATTCGACAAAAACACGTGTGTTTCTTACTTGCTGACCACAAGTCCTACTGTGACCTACTTCAAAAACGACCCTCCCTGGGAGCAAAATGTCAGTCGCTCCAACAAGAAAAATCTTTCGGACGTCAATATTTTTGAGCTTATTCTACACGTAATCAACTTTAGTGTCATTTATCATTTATAAATGCCGTGAATGACATCCATATTATTCGAAAATACCCAGTGAAATTGTTAGGGCGTCAATCCTGTTACCGTCTCAAGGCGCCTCCGTTGTAAGAACGATAAAAAAAACCATTAACTCAGTCTTACTTAGCGGAACTGTTCGAAACGGTTGAGACTTTTCATACCACTGTGCTCACTAGCGATCCTAAATTTTTTCTGGCAACTGATGTCTTGGGAATGTGTGGTCATTACGCGCACTACAAATACCTTGTACTTGTCGCCCTAGCCGCAGCCCTTTTTGGAGCGGAACAAAGCCCTATATTTTGAACACGTCTTTTGACTTGCCGTGGAAGCGAATACGAGGACAGTTGCATTATTATTCGGGACCGAGATTTTCGCCTTAATTATTACCCAGACACGAATCCGAATTCCGAAAGCGAATTACGATAGCAAGGACGAACCAGCGCACCGTTTACGAGGGTTTACAACCTAAATCATTCCTGCTGGAGAGTGATCACAACTGAGAAATTTTTCTCCGTAGTTGCATACAGTTCCCAGTTGGTCCCCGCTTAGCCTTTTCAGCTAACGAGAGAAAAATGGACTGTCCATAAATCAACGAATATGCGCAGTGAACAAATAAAATGTCCATTTCAGAGGAGCACTGTGCATAAACGCCAGATGCAGGAGTTAAAAGATAACTGATTTGCGATAAGCTTTGTCATTTATATTAGACAGGGTGCAGTTTTCTGTTATTCATGACGTTTGTGTACAAATTCTTCAGAAACTGAGATAAACAACAAGATTGACTCGCATTCGACCTATTATCGTCTGCTAATACTGACTGTCTGTCTATGTTCTTTTCTGAATTTCTTCTGACCGTTTTGGGTGAACTTATGTCTTATGACAATTATGGAACCTCACAAAACAAGAAGGTAATTTCTGAACAGAGCGTACGGCATGAAAATGAAGTTGAAGCACCGTAAGAGGCTGCTTATAGAGCAATTCAACGTTGAATAATTTAGCAGTGTAAAAAACTGCTAATTGCTTGTACATACACCTGTTTTTGCAGCTGTGCAACCTCTAAGCAACTGTTCCAGATAAGCGAGCAAGACAGAAGGACACAGGTCGGCCAGTGGGTAAGTGATGGTAAACTCAAGCTGGTCATCATGTTGAACTTTCGAAGTGAGATGTAACAGTTGGTCTGTCTAGTGAAATATGCTTGCGCCTTACATAGGTCAGAATGACTTTTGCTAATAGATAGTGGCTCTTCGGTTTACCCCCATAACAACATGACAGAAACTTCCATAATGGATGGCAAAGCATGAATGACAATAGCGTTCAACCCTAAAAGAGTGAAATAGATTGTAAGTGCATTTCGGATTTGAGTCGGTGCTTTTGTGCACAAAATACTGCTTGATATTACTTGTATACAGTACACTACTGATTGGTGTTATACAATAAGGCTGGTGTGATAGCCGAGCTGATATAAAGAACAGCATCAGAAACGTGTTGCAGCTAATAACATTTAATTTCGCGCTCCGGTTCAAGCTTTACTGCTCACTTATACTGAACCCCAACAATACGATTTTTTCCGGTGGTAGAAGTTCCAAGGATTTTGAAACGACTCGGCAAAGAAAAGGAAAATTGGTCTTCCTTTTCTTGTAAAGCATCCGGAGGTGAGGAAGAACACCAAGAAACAGATAAACTTTAAATCCGTATACAAACTACAACAGCTGAGTTGATTATATTTTAACTACCTCTTGGACCAACACTATCTAGTCAGTCCAGAGACGTGAAGTGGTCAGTCGGTGAAAAACGACTTGAAAGTAGAAGATTTTCAATAGACCAAAAGGTAGCGCAGTACTTTAGTATTCCTAAGACCGAAAACAGCAATGAATGACCAGTTATCCTAGTGAAACATGTAGGTATTTACATTGTCTATTCATCTGCCGACTCTTAAAGAATTATGCATTACTTTCTACTACAAATGCCGGAGTAAACCTACCTATAGACAAAAACGTTTTACAGTTCATCTTTAGGCTGGCAAAGTTATAGATTGGGCAAGTACAGTCGAATCAAGATATCGGTATAGGTGTGCTCTCCAGACAACGCACTAACGTGATATAATGAACTAATCAACCGTCACCAAACGATCCATTATATGACTAGGTTCTATGCAATTATTTTAGTCGACGACAAGAACAAATTCTATTGGCCCGTCGTACACTTATATTGATTTAAGGATGAGCTGACGACAACCGGTGCCTGTCAATATGGCTTTCGCTAAACATAGCAAACTCCCGCGTAACGGATAGGCTCGGGAAATGTGAGAAAGGTCGCATTTAAAGTGGAGTTTCGCAGACGCAGAAAAAGTACCCTCTTCCCAAATACCAGCATGTTGAACAAAGTTCATAGTCTACTGAGAATTACTCGACCGTCAACGGCCGTGACAGTAACAACAATGACATTTTAATTCGGTCAAGCCTTCACAGTTTAGGAGAAATACTGGTACTACTTTAATGTTCCTAACATTTTAAATCGGAAAACTGGTTAGCTGAGTCAAATAAAAGTTTTGAATTTTACTACATTCCATCCAGATACCTCATACAATTTTGTACGCACTTTCCACTTCTTTCCGTGTTTTTCTAGTTCAAACGGTTGCTGAACAAAGAGTTGAACAGTTTTGGAGAAGCAGACAAATCTAGACATGAAATTTCAGCATATATCTGTGGTACCTTCTTAGGTAAGCTTTTGCTGATTGGTTATTCCATTGTTTGCTTCTGCCATTCAAAGTAGATTAGCAATACATGTCTGTAATTAGACTACACCCACACATCAGAAGACGCTTTTTACCTTGGAACATGTAGGCCCAACAAATTATTCATTTCCCAGCAAAGTATCTAGAATCGCAGTGGGTGGCTAACACGCAAAAAGATCGAATTACCGATGTACTTCATTTAGCTAAGTATAGCCTGCATCAACACTTCGCAAATAGTCTACAGCAGATGGCGAATTCGACAGAAAAGGACGCACACCACACACATAAGGCAGAAAAGTGTTACTCGAAACCACAGGCCGAGCGTGACTGCAGACTTTCTGCAGTTGAGACAAAATTACAAAAAGAAACGCGAACAATCACAATTAGAACAAACGCTGGTTGTTGAATATTAGTTGACGGTTAACCCGGGAACTTAGTGGTATGGAAGGCTTTTCTTTATTACTAATAACGTTTTGATTGAGTAGCTCAGTGTTCGAATTGTAATCGGGTTTGCAAAACTAAAACGATTATTTTACAGCCCACCAAGTGTTGCTTATTGCCCTTCGTAGTTCAGCAAGTTTACTAATTGAAATCTTCCGTCGAAATTGTAATAACATTCAGCCAAAAGCACAAGTATTCAACTGTCCGCAATTATATAATACGAAGTTTCATTGATATATTTGGCTTAGTCATGAGAAGAAGCATGTAGAAAATAATCTTTTTTCAGTGTTTCACCAAATTTATATGGGTTCACCGGAAGTAGTGTATCAGTGGGGTAAGGGGTGGTAATCATTATTATCAAGTTTGTCAGACTCATGCGAAGTGGTTATGTAACATCCATTGGGTGGATGGTAAACATTTATGAAAAGTCGGCAGGACTAGGTAACAGGGGTATGAGCTGGGTGTGAGCGCATAACCACGGGATGTCCAGTGTTTTAACCAGATGTTTGTGTCGCTTAACGGGGGTGAGTGCGAATAGATTGTAGTAGCTTCTGCTTTCATTACTCCCCACAGTCTTAATAGATCAGCATGAATGAATCGGTCATGTTGATCAGACGGTTCGGAGCGACCAAGTGCACAGCAGCCGCAGGTGAACAAGACTTTACTGATTCCCGAACTAGTCAATCTTGGTAATGCTTCTTAATGTGTTCAAATAATTACCTTGTTGTACGGTCAACTTGGCTTGTTAAACAAGACCAAACGGAACAGTAAACACGGAGAAATGACATGTACAGGTAACATATACCTCATCTAGAGACTCGAAACTGGTGTGAATATAAAAAAGGATATATCGTTGAGCTGCAAGACAAGTTCTTCAATCACTAGGTTGTTTCCGGGTTGTTTTAACTGGAGCTTTCGCATGTGAATGGTAACGAAATACAGGAAATCTCTACCTACAGTCTGTGATCTACCTGCTTTGTACTGGTCAGTTTCAGGAAGTGTATTAAACATAAACCGTCTTTTTTCTGTATCGCTATTCAAGCATATCTTTACAAAACCTTTTGATTAAAACACTGAACATCCTTTGGTTATGCGCTCACACCCAGCTCATACCCCTGTTACCTAGTCCTGCCGATTTTTCATAAACGTTTACCATCCACCCAATGGATGTTACATAACCACTTCGCATGAGTCTGACAAACTTGATAATAATGATTACCACCCCTTACCTCACTGAAATAAGAAGCCAAAACTAATACTGAACGTGATTCACCTAACCGACCAACTATTTGGTAACACTTGTTTTGCTATAATGTCACATTTGGTCAACTTCACAATTTAATTCTGTTATTTTTGGGTTATTTTTTATGTACGTCCCTTACGATACCGACACCCTCTCCTCCGATCATCTGTAGACTAAGTGCAAATAGTTTGGCATGTGTGCATTGTCCACGACAATTAAGGATATGGATCAAATTTAAGCGTCGTCTTCTTCATTTACATCTAACATCTAATGCAGGTTGATCTGGTAGGAAGAATCTAGTTCCCATGCTCTTCTTTTGAGCCAGTTCAGTAGTAATTCCATGAAAGGAAACACGTTTTTTCCATTACTGATGCGTTGGGTTCTACAAGGCAGACTGAATTTATTGAAGTAAATACCGAGGCCGGGACGATTTAGGATGTAGGCGACGATAGTGTTATAAATTATACGGTTGATGTCAACCATCCGCTCTCATTGGCTGCTGGAGAACTTCCTGTCAGTAAGAACGTCTTTGCGGAACACAGCTTTAGACACCGGGTGCACTATTACATTTCTCAAAAGAATACAAATCGTCTGTCAGTCAAAACAAAATGTAAACACTCATTAATGATCTTTGTGAGAACGTAGAAAAATCTAAGTGGTTTTCGACTGCGCCTTTTTCAACAAATGGATAAGGTATTGAGGAAAGTAATCGTCACGTGAACAGCTTGCACCAACCCGTTTTCAGTGGCAGGACTGGTTTCAAAGCTGTTCCCGCAAGTCGTCCAATTTTGTGAAAACACTGTGAGCGACGTGTTGACAAAAAAAGGTATTACGTACTCAATGCAGGATGCTGAAAAATATAGTAGTTATCTAAGAAACAGATTTTTTGAAAATATTACGTAGACCAGTGATAGCTGATAAAATCTCAACTCCTTTATGTCACTCTTGTAGATTTCACACAGTATTAGCAAGACACTATTTATGCCAGTCATGTATTTTATAGTTTCTCATCCGATTGTATCACGGTTACAACAAAAGATATATAGAAACAGTTTTTACTTGTTTACTGATCAGTTGCAATCACATATAGGGTAATAGCCACGGTCAACTATTTACCTACATACTTACCTACGTAATTCCTTATCGAATCTCTTCTGAACACAAAAACATTTTGAAAACTTCAGTAAAAAGCTGTGGATGAATGATTAAACATTTGGCTGATGGTCGCGCAAATTACATCTAAACAAAATATGTACATAGTCTGTCGGTGATAGGGTTTTGGATGTTTACTATGTCTGTAGGTGATCGTTATCCTCCTAGTCAAAGATCTGTACTTTATATTTGAGAATTCAGACAGCCTAAGAGACTGCGATAAGTGTTACGTCCTTCATAAATATCGATTACTCAGTGTTACAAAGTGTACAGTCTGCAGCGATACTTACGGCTAAACTCTCATTTCTAGCTATCAACATTTATAATGCCGGTTTTGCTAGAAAGCGCTTTAGATTATTAGCGCGTTTCTATCAAACAGAATTCTTTACCTAAGGGATCGCCGTATGCATACACTGAAGGAACTCCGTGATGTCAAAACCATTGATAATTGTCTTGACAAATAAATTCTCCAATGTCACTAAAAGTCCTGCACAGTTGTTCCAAAGGTTATTTCTGTATTGTAGATATCATACAACCCGTGACAACCGTGTACACATGAATCATTTTGGTTGTTATTAGTTCAGCGGCCACTGACATTGTCTGCACTAGGAAGAGTCTCTTCAAAAAAAAGGGCGGTGACTTTGGTCTAGATCGTCTCAACAAAAAATTGCACCCAAAACTGTGAACAAACAGTTGCGGCAACTTCAAACAACCACTTTTATTTGTTGTGGTATGTTCGAATTCGAAAGTTGGAAGAATGTTAGTTGATTACCTGGGATTCATAAGCTTTGGGAACCGGATGTGTCCTATCGTCAGAATAAACCTTCCGGATCTGTAAGCGGTTCCCAATGGCCAGCACACTAACTCGTTTCCACGCGATTAAGGCTCTGTGCACTCATCAGCCCAAGAGTAGGATAACAGACTGAGTTGAAAAACAGGCAATTTCGGCGTTTCCCGTTTAAGAACATGTGGGATTGTCAAACAAATCTAAAGTATCATAAGTGCTGCCACGCAAAGATACAGGGGGCCTAAACAAGTACGGATAAATCTGGGAACATGCAACTTCCGTAGACTTGATGAAAGAGGATTACGACGATTGATTGCTCGTACAAAAAATGTTTTGGAGAAAAAATTAACATTTCACTCCCATCTCTTCATGCGACCTGAGTAATGGACCTTGAACAGTTGTATTTAGAGCACATGAGTACGAATATATCTGGAAGAATCTGTGGCGAATAAACGACACTCGTTGAACTCATATTTTCTGGACTCACCGGTGATATGTGTCAGAGTTCTTATGCCTGAAGACAACAGTGGTATCATCTTTGACAGGATAAGGTGTGCAGTGAACAAACGTTAATCTTGCAAAACAGATCTAGTTTTTGGATTAGTAAATTTGCCCCATTTATTGGTAATCGAGAAGCCTACGCATATGTTCTGACTCAGGAACACTATCTGCTTCCGTTCCGTTTGGTGCTGTCGCAAATCATTCTAAGATTCTAGGGAGTACCGTCTCAGCTGACACGTCCTTTACCTTGACGACGTAGCTATCTGACGTTCTTGACTGGTAAATCTCCAGTCATCTCCTCAGTCTTGCAGAAACTCTGAGATAATTCAGGTCGTCTAGACTTCGCAATATGCAGCTCGTAGGTTGAACAGATAGTTACCTTAAAGTTGGTGTAAAGCAGTTTGATCTGTAAGATATAATAATCACTCGCTTGAAACGCAATCAGGTAGTCTGTGAAAGCTCTGGAAAGAAGCAAAATAAACCTGTATTAGCCGTTCACAAAATAATGTTATGTTAGCCGGCCACAAAACCTAGTTGCCACAGGTTGCTCTATTTTCGTGCACAATTCACTTCTAACCCAAGACTTTTCACTAGACTTTTCCGATAGCTTACGAAACCAGTGTTGTCACTTTTTGACATAAGTTACTGAATAAATATATGCTTTTCTATCTATGGGGTGTTAGTTTAGATTATCCAGTTAACATAGAGACGCTCACAATTTCATGTTTACGATCAGGAAGTTAAATAAAGTCGGAATTTCCAAGCAGATATTGCCCAAGAAGGACTGGTTCATAAAATGCCTCAAGATTGTGCCTAGTGTAAAATCTTAACACCAGCAACCAAGTTGCAGTAAACTTCTCTTCTTCGGTAAATAAAAACCTCAGTGCGTTTAAGTTAGAAGTATGAAACACGTGAGACATCAACCAGAAGACAGTAGTCTATAGGTTCGGACATCACTGCTGACTTTCGCCGTAACTGCAATGTTCTCAAGATTAACGTAGTAAGACGTGTGCATTATATGAAGCACACGTTATATAGACCGTGCAATAGATCGAAATCTGTAGTGGACTGTCTTAATTTTTTATCAAGAATATTGCTAAACTTTACGGCTGTCATGCTTTAAAGGACAAACAATCAGATTAGCTGCTATCCTGGCTACCACTCTCATAGGTTACAGTGAAACACGCAGGCGATTCGTTTGACAGTCATGTTACTAGATCACATACCAAACTTCAATTAAGCCGGAACAGTCAGTAAACTTATCTGTGTGTACGCAGATCAAATGGGGTCGTTGGTGTTTTGTCAAGGTTACGACAGTTTATATGGTCTCAGCGAAAGACGGAAGTGAATACAGCGTCCTAAAACGGTACAAATCGAGTGTTTAACTTAAGCGAGAGGGGACAACCTTAATGTAACCGCTAGGTAATCGATTAGTGAGTATTTCAGCCATGCAATTCGTCAACGAATATATTGTAATTAAATCCCTCTTCCACTGCCGATGCAGAAATGAATGGTGACATTTGTTACAAAACAAAATATTCGCTGTTGTGCGATAGACCAAATGTCATCACTTTGCTAAATACTGATTGCAACCAGAAGTGGCGGATAGAATACGATCTAGAGAGATCAGCCCACAGATATAGGTAAGTAGAGCAGAATAAATCAATTTGCAGTTTGTAATGCATCAGTTACTTCGGGCGGTACTCTGACAACAAGAAGTACATCCTGGAAACAACAAAAACGCTCAGCAAAAAGTGATTCTTAGCAAGATTCTTCTTATCCCATAGCGTTTGAATATATAAAAGAAAACTTTCTGTAGGCCTATCACCAACATGTTGGGAACAGCAGCTTTTGATACTTTGGTTCCCTCTATACTTTGAAGTTTATTTTCCTGTTCCTAATAGTATATAGGTGGCTCATTTTGGAAGATTCTGAAAAATATGTCGCCGGTTTCTCAGGACATGGACAGTACGACAGCGCATTTACTACATACATACACCATCTGTCAATCAACAATTCATCACTGAATAAACGCTTGTATTTTGTCATAGGCATATCGAACTATGAATGCAGTTAGGCGTAATAACAATCGTTCTCTTGACCCCCCAGTTAATAGCATCATGCTGATACCTTCTGTAGCAGTTTATGGTGAACCTCGATGAAAAAACCATCTAAACTAGAATACAACAAAATCACGAACATGAGCTGATGTTCATAATGCAGATTGTTACCATCTGAAGAAACTGAACAGCATTTGATCATGATTTTCTCATTTAGATAAGCCTCTCAACTGACTCTGCTTTCAAAGGTATCATTATACCAGAGTTTCGTTCTTACTGAAGCTTGCCGGTTGTGTACACCATCCAAACGTGAATAACTAGTATACTTCTATTTGATGTCTTTTTAGCGCTCATTAAACATTTATCTGATTCCGACAATCCGAGCCAAGTCATTTCTGTAACACGCTTCATACACTCCAAAACAGCTAATTTTCGGCTGCCCACCCTCACATTTTCAGCAGCTGAAGGACGGGTGACAATGAGTTTGAGTTACACAATAATAATCATCAGCATAAATCGTGTGGAAAGGTTGGTGAATGGTCAAACCTATTATCAACCGGAATGATCTACTGATTTACTTTCGTAGTTAAGTCAAGAACATGAAGGCTGGGGTTGTGCAGACTTCGGTCTGGAAAAGGAATGAGAAAAGATCAAGACCGGATACATGCGATTAAATGTTTGCACCGAAATCTAACGCAGGATATAAAAATGAATGTGCAGAGATCCGAATAAAAAGGATGAGCGACGTTGAATGCGACTATTTGAATTGATTTACGGATGATGTACGTGTAATGTGCAGTTTTCAAGCTGACAAGTCAGACAACACGTGAAGTCTACGAAACCTTAGCTGAATAGCTCACAAGTCGAAACTAAGCGGATTTCAAATTAGTCAAACAGAACACAAGAACACAGAACCAAAAACCTGAGGACACGAACTCCCCAAACTGTGTTTGTCATTCTGTAAACAAGCGCAAGAAATTCTGAAAAAACGCGCACTGCAAGCTGACTCGGTCAGTGTGGTTGATTCTGTTACCAGGAGTACATGTGAGAGGTGCACAGCCGTAATAACTTGATCACATTAAATCAGACAAATTCGGTCAGTTACATTGCGAAGTCTAGACAGGCAATTAACAACGCATGAGTATAAAACCATAGAAACACTAAAGATAGATCTACGGAATTGGTCCTACCTCGGATATGAAACTTCGGGCTACTATAGCAGTAGATCGCCTATCGATGGCAAACAAGCTGCCGAGGCGTCTAAATAAGAGTAGAACATGTTTAGAAGAATTTGTCTAACTCGTCCAAGAAACACCCAAGAAAATCCCTAGTCAGTAGGGGATAGTAAAGTGGATTGAACAAAAATCGAACAATTCAGCCAATAATCCACAGAAACAAATATTGTTTAAAGACGTCCAGCTTTTATTTAAAAATCAGAAACGTTAAAAGAGACGACAAACAATAGTGAATGTCGGTTGCTGGTTGAATTGATGCAGACACAAACAACAATAGATCAAACGTGGCGATCAGATTTAGCAAACCAGCTTTCAAAAACATCTCTTTCCGTCCACTGTGGTGAACAATGTCGGTTCGCCCGTGATTTCATTTAGCAGCTGATAAGAAAAACCATTATTATCACTGAAGATATTCAGGGCATTGCACTTGTAATTTTGTACGACACACCCTTTCTTCATCTCAGAGTAGCAAATTGTTTCACTTCTCTCACGGCCTTATCCTGTTGGCAGTTGTTAAGCTTGGAACGAAGAATCAGAACAAAACAGAGTTTGAGAAATCCGAACTCTGAAGTACTGGATCTGAGTGATTTTGAACACACAATCAAATTAAGGACACCGCGCAAACTGAGTTGTACACATCCACAAACAAATACACATGCAATCTCTGTCCATCGATGGCTTTGTACACAGGAAGACAGTGGACACATCTTGATTAGTAACGACAACTTATATGTTCATAACGCATTGTTGAAGGAAAATAATGCATTATTCAAACGAACTGACTTCTGGTGGTCAAGTTCAATTTCTTATTGATCTGTACCAGTAAAATGCTTGTATGTGAACATGTGTTTAATGCTTAGTGTTTTTCTAATATGTGTGATTCTTTCGAGACCCTCAGATTACGATGTAAACGTTTTATATCATGGGAGCACCAGTTACGACAATCCTAACTGAATTCGCACTTAACTGACTCATCCCGGATAGAATTTGCCGACCTATGAAATGGTACTCTGCGGACAGCTAAACACATAGACTAAAATCAGGTTATTTTTCTGGAAGTGTTAGATGATCATAAATATTATAATTATCAGTTTTGTTCCAACCTTCTGTTGAAATGTTTTTGACTTGCGGACTCACACTCAACTTAAGCTAGTGAAAACTTTGAGTATTGCCTTTGCAATTCAGTTTAGTCAGTGGACACAACCACGTTGCCGCTAGTCATAGATGGTGATGCATAACAGGTTTTAATTACGCACAGGATTAACGTAGACACGTACAAAGCAGGAACCCAAAAACAGCAATCTCGAAACAAGCAGGATTATTTTAAGCAACCGATTACTTCTTCTGAAACAAAAAGCCTGTGATCATTTTTTGTGGAAATTTTTCTTCCCACTTCGTAGAGGATGAGAAGGATGCTCAAGCGAATCAGGAGATTGAACAAATGCTTGAGAGGCGACGAAGCAGTGAACAGTCTCACTGTTCAGGTGGCACTCAAGATCACACACTTGGATCATCTCTTTCCAAACATCGTACTTCAATGTTGGGCAACGACATCAGTGGAACTGTCAGAGTCAAATCCGGGGAAACATCAAACACAGAACTTCAGTCGATGAAATCCGATACTATCCACTCAGGCGATCGAACAAGTAAATCAATAGAAGCAAGTGCAACGAGTCAAACGGCTACAGTTGAGACAGAAAAAGGCGAAGATGTAAACAGCTTGGAATGCAGTATGCCTGTGAACGGTATCATCACACCGAATGATCAACTGCTTGATGAAGTGAGTCACGACATTGCTTAATCACGCTTATGTATTAGTAATGGCGTAGTGGGTTTGTGATTTAAACATGAAATTTGATTATGAATTCGAGGACTCGACACCACTGTTATAACCTATCAAGTTAAGGTGACCTTCCACGGTGAATAGCAGCGGAACATTTGGTGAACTCTCAAGCGCACCATGATGTGGAGTTTGCAGTCGAATAATCCAGTATTGTATTGTTCACTGTTGACGGCCAAACTCCTAAAATCCTCGTGGAATGAGAGATATATTTCCAGTACCATATGACCATTTTATGTCATCCATTGAACGTAAATTTTGCGGACCATTCAAATAAAGTGTGATCAGTGGCGTAAATTGGACATTCCCAGTCTAGTGCTGTTCGATAATCCCCAAATTTACACTACATACACGATTTCAAACACAACAGTTGGAAAGGGCGTTTAGACATTCGAATATTTGTTTTATTACTGAGATGGTTCCCTATTTGTCCTTTTCATATGTTGACTCATGGTGCTATAAGAGGTTCTCACACTTTCGATTGCCCAGAGCTTTAATAATCTGTTTTCAATTCTGCTCTGTTTTATGAGTGAGTTACCAAGTACTTGTTTACAAACTCACAGGCCCCGGGGTTTTCTTCGCCTATTTAAGTTAAACTGGGAGAATGGAGTAGAACAACAATGAATTTGGAATTAGGATGATGAATCTATCTTCTTCAGACGAATTTTCAAGAGGCTAAGCCACATTACCGACAGTATACCTGTTCTGTAATAAGAAAATGTTGTGACTGGCAACAGTTTATCAGGTTTAGTCTGATAAACTAGTTGATATATACCAACATTTCGCACTGTGTTATATGAGTAAATGTGTGCAATGATCTATTCAACTGTTAGTTTAATAATCTGCTATCTTTCCAGCTTTGAGTGGATGTTTGACATTTTGTGGCTCATACAATCCACGAGCCTAATAAACAACTAGTCAATTTACCAGCATGACATTATAACAAAGATAAATATTCTTAACTCATTAGTCTGTAGGAATGGAATGGGTAAAAAATTATATATTTTTTCCGCTAACATATATCCATGTATGTATATCTGTTTGATTTTTGGTGCACCATGGAAATTTGATTTCCCAAAACAGTTTCGTGTCAGACTTACGTGTACGCTTATCTCCGGGTATGAAACTTAAGGTTGAAAATCACTCTGTGGGTTATGGAAGAGTTACGCGTTCTCCATAAATATTTGAAAGAACCAAAAATCTAATGTATATTTAAACGTGACCTCGGATTACTACGTCTACTGATGTTTCGCATTTATTTCTGCTGGTGTGTAGAAAAAGTTATTGTCCTCCGAACAACAGTGTGTTAATAAATTGGTAAGTGACCAAGTGAGGAACTACGTTTCGGGTATTGGACTCTCACTTCAGACAAGGTGGGGGGAACCAATCAAACAGCCAAACCAAAAACTGCTCACTTTGCCTTAAAAGTTGTATGGCGTTAGAACGGAACATCTCTTTCGTCGATCGGCAAACACTTGATCGAGATCAGACAATGTTTTGTTGAATCCGTTACTAATTTGTTCACATAACCAAAACTCACTTGACATTCTCACTCAAGGTAATGATGGTAAATCTAAGTCGTTGAGGAAGATCCGACCGGAATCATCATTTATTCTACCTTTGTCTGAGTAGTTCGTTTAAACTTAATCTAGAGATAATTATACGCTTCTAATAACACACTGCTTTGCTGGAATTCATCTTCAGAAATTTCGTTCGGAAGTTAGAAACAGCTTTAAATAGAACATATAAGTTACTTATAGTCCGTCAGTTTGAAAATGTAGTAATCATACTACTTATAATCAGCGTCGTAGACACGATCATTCAGAAAAGACCGAACTATAAAAAATGTGTGCTTCCGCAGCATTCGATGCGATGACAAGAACATAATTTCAAAACGCAGTAAATATTCTACCAGACAAACTAGAAGGTCACGTCGAGGGCTTAGCATTTTCACGTGGGGACTCAGTCATTATTGTGGATTTGTAGGCTGGGATTTATCTAGGTACATATATGAAATTTCCGAGTTTCCGATATAGTTTCATGGCTCAGCTGGCGGAGTACTTGAAGCTTTTGAACACGCTGTTTTTTCGACAGTTTGAACCTGGCGGGAGCCCAGCTTTTCGCCGTTATACGTCATTTAAACTAGTAATCATCTGTTGTCACAACTTATGGACGAGGAACTTCGAGCAGGTATTTGGTCAAAGAGCCATATCTGTTCAAGTCTGTAATCGTGCAGTCGTTTTTCGGAGCACAGACAGATTATTTGTCAGTCAGTTACGCCTTTACAGCCTAGACACTTGCTGTGTTAACCTGAAGTGCACAAACGCAAGGCAATGTTCCTCAAAGGAACTGTTACAAAAATGTAAATACATATATATTTTTGCATCATAACCAGTGGCAACAGCATAGCGAACAGTAAATTAGTGGTTCTCACTGAGGGTTGGCTGCTATACAGTCATAAATGAGAAAGCAAACTCTGGCCAAGAAAGAAAAGTAGTGAATGGACGTAGAAGGGACCTAACCACCGAAAGTAGCAGCGTCTCTATTCAAACCTTGAGCATCAAGATGTCCACACAATACAAACGAACAAGTAGGCTACAAGTGAAAGTAAGACGTCATCAGCTTCCTTACGGCTTTCGCTTCTCCGTGAGAGTCATTTCTATACTTGGCATCCTCCTTTTCCGAATCATACCACATAGCTGTTAATTATAGGCATGGTGGTTCCATTTAGGACTGTCTTTCTTACGGGGGCATATACTTGGATTCCGATCATACGATGGTATGCTGTCGTGTCGGTATTAGATTTTCCGGGCAACATTCCCAACGATTGCAACGGCTGATTGCTGGGAAATTGGCTATGTCGTCAGTGAAGTATAAGCACTAAACGAACATAGTATGTAGGCTTAGCAATTCTCATGGTGAAGAACTTAGTTTCTGGACTGCAGGCATTGCAGTACTCGGTACGGCGACTTGTGGACCAAACAAACATTGAACCTCAGAGAAATCCCTGAGTTTGTTAGAACCCGGACAGAATATTCCTTCCCGTAGCTCATGTAACAAGTCTGAGAAATGTCCGTAGAAAACTGAAACCTAGCCAGATCGCCGATCATGAGACCTGGCTATTGGCGAAAGTTTTGTTTGAAGAAACATTGGCAGGCTGTTCAAGATTGATACCCATCAAAGGCGTCCATCTGTCGATAAAGCTATCAACGAGACAGATGACAAACTTATCCATGATAAGTCCAGGAAGTTGAAGGGATGGCGGAACACTTTAATGGTTACATTAGTCGGTCTCCTGCTTCTATTGTTCTGCCGCCACAAACTTATAATGTAGCACTCTAGTCGGCAAATTTAGGACCACCCATCAAAATTGAGTTATACAATTGTATTTTGGCTCACCAAAGTAATAGGGCTGTTGGCAATGATGACTTAGTGCCGGCACCTTCAAAAAGGTGAAGAGGAGTTACTTGAGGCTTCAACGCAGTTATTTTAATCCATGTGAACGACGGAGACCATCCCGCTTTGCTGGGGTCCTAGAAAGTAATTCCCACATTCACGGAAGTTTTTAGGCGTTCTTGCAAAGCCCGTATAGAATTAACTTGAACCCGGGCGTTAATAATGTCCTGGCATCCGTCTGGCAGTCGTTTTGGTAACCGTCGACTCGCTGCTGCTCAGGGAAGAAGCAGCAAAGTTCCGTCATGGAGGAGGATGTATTGCCCAAATTTTTACTCTTCGCTAAGTTCCGGAGAGGCGTCATACGTACAGCCAACCAATAACTGTCGTATTTCACGACTGCAAAGATGCGTTCAATGCAGCAGATCGATCTACACTTCTAGAGTCGTTTAGACGCATGGTTTCACTAAGCAAATAAGTGCGCATACATGCCTGACCGTTTTGGATTAAACTTGCAGACATTTTTAAGTGATAACAGTCGAAGATAATCTTAAGGTCACTCTAACAGATAAACCCTATGAGGTCAAGCCACAGCTAACTTTCGTCGCCAATCACCACAGTGGTATCGAAATATGCTTAAAGGAAAATAGCGTCAACTCTTCAAGTTTCTTGAGTTGATAAATTTAAAGTATACAGAAAAGATTAACCAGGGGCAGCACACAAAGTAATAGAGGGCTTCACTTTGTTCTCAACTGTGCGCAAGTTTGCTTTATTTTTGTTAGTATACCGTTTGATCGAAGCAACATATCGCCACAGCGTTTGAGTACTGTAGTAAGTGACATATTCAAGGGACACGTGATCTTATCTCGTACCTCAATATACTACACTAGTTGTAAATTTGCATTTTTATCTATGACAGAGAAATTTAAATTAAGATCGCCCAGATATATCGCTAACGTCAACATCAGGGTTGACTTTGATAAAGCGGTACATTAGCAAACAAGCTAGTACAAAAAGCTGATTTATTTAAAACAACGTGCTCAGCTACGTCTTCCTTCTGTTTTACACAACTAACGACTGTAAAAAGAAAAGGATAAGATCACGAGGACAGAGTTTTCATTCCGCAACTAAGTAGTTTTCAAGAGTTGTGTGAAAGCCATCTTAAGTCTCATAATCACAGTGTGTTTACTGACTTAGCATCAGGTACATTTTGTCAGATAAACTGAAAATGATGGTAAGAACTTCTAAAAGGAAGTAAGGAGAAAAAGCTTGAGTTGTATTTCAATAACGATCACTAGTGACCAACCCGAATTTTTAAACTAGAAGCATCTACCTATTGGAAAATGGAAGACAGTTTAAATTACCTCAAATCGAAGAATGTGTGAGATACTTCCTTTTGTTCCACAAAAATCGGGTGGTAATATCGCAGGCAAAATTTGTTAACTTTTCCTGCGTGAGCAGTTATTAAGTAATATTCGGTAGTTCCTTATCTATAAAACCAAAGCTTACGACATAATTGCTAAGGAAAACAGCCCTAAACAGGTAGGCTGATAATGTATTCCTTCACAATGTATTCCTTTGAACACAACCTTCCGCAGAGAAATCGCTTTTAGGTTCCGTTAGTCTGGGGTCTATGGTAATTTACCCTAAAGCTGATGTTTGGGTAAACACCAAACCTACAGCATATAGTGTACTTTTTTGAATAGATTAGCTAAGAGACAAATTACAACATGAATTCATTTCGCACACTCTCGTCAGTCGTAAACATGTGACTAGCATGAAAAACAAAGCCTACAAGACAACTGAAACGACTGAAAGTACTAATCGGGCTGGGTCGTGATTGATACTCATGGCTAAACCCACGGGAGACGAAGGCTGACAGTCAGTTGTTTCTTGCGCGCACGACCGAGTATCGACGACTGGTCAACAGTGCTTCAATATATTTAAGAATTTGTGAGCTGTGACCGTTCAAGAACTTAAACGAAGAGGCGATATTGACACTGTGACCTGTAGTCAATAACTGCCTTGCAACGGGTTGAACGGCGTTTCGTCCACACTGAACGTCACTTATTAGCGGGTGAGTCAGTGCAATTCAGCCAAACTGGGGTATGCTCCATATCCCTGGTTCTAAGCATCGTTTCTGTTCTACCAATATATGTTTATCCGCAACTGTGCAGAAAGTGATACATACAATAGCTGATAGAAAACAGGAATTTGATTTTTGACCTCGGCAGGGGCAACTTATTCGTTTGTGACCACAAGACAATTTTGTTGCATTATACACCCGTTTTAGCAAGGCACTGACTATCTTTTAAAGGGTGTTTATTAGATTACACCTTTAGAAGGGAGTTCGATATGGACCGATATTTTAGGGACTTCAGTGGTTGCATTTTTCGTAGAAGTAAACTTACTCCACTTCTGAATTAATCGTCCTCGGAAATTGTTGGCATGATCTGCCTCATGCAAGACTGTTTGCCCAGCCCGTCGTCTGTCCCGGGAGCAGATTGGTGACGCTCTGTAAAACAACGCACGTACTAGTGACCTTTTGTATGCAACAGGAGCAAAACCCATGAAGTTCATGTAATGTCCCCTCCATGTTGGTTTACAATACACTGCGCGTTTGATAAATCTGTCTAAACGGAGTCTAACCAGGATGTTCAAGAAGAGCAAGCTCTCCTTACCTTCGTACTCAACGTTCAGTGAGAGATTCGGGTGGACTGGGTTAAAAGCCTGAATCGGTCTGTCTACTTGCTTCCTGTTTTGTACAATCAACATGTTTTTGAAATATCGTTTGTAGAGTTTCGGATCGTCCACAACTGGAAGTAGTGTCTTTTCAGGTTTGACCAAGAACACATCGGCCAAAACAGGGCTGAGTGGGCTCCCATGGCCACGCTATTTATCTGTTGGAAGCCCTTACCTGAAACATAGAATTTAACACTTTCTGCGCATGATAAAAGTTAACGCTTCGCGTAGTAAACAAGAACGGGAAGACAAATGGAGTTGGATAAAACGAAGTCACTTGTGAAATCCATCGTTTCGCGCAGGTGCACCTTCGTAAATAAAGGAAAACATCAATTTGTACTTTTACTGGTTTCGTCTGTCTTGTTGGGTTTGTTTTCCCGCTAGTTACACGTTTGCGACTGGCGAGTTTGCGAAGTGAATTCATATTGTAATTTGTTTACTGAACATTCTATTCAAATGACTAAAAAAGACTCAATATCGTGATGTACTTGAATGATTGGCCTGAACAACGCAAAGTATTTGGCACTCAGTTCGTGTAAAGTTAAACACACTGTAAGGTACGAAGTTTTAGTGCGTTCCGAAAACAGCTAGCTTCACAAACTTCCTTTCTGCATGAAAAGTATCCCGGATAGATGAACAACAGAGGGGCACACAACTACTTTTTTCGTTCTGGATTTTACTTCTGTCTGAATGAAGGCGCCGGTTGCTTCAGGTAGCCTACACTAAGTTCATGCCTAGTTTGGTATAATCAATGGCTGCATGTCTGAGTACTCAGACAAAGTTCCTGCTGATTGGCCGACTGAAGACAAAAAGATTTACCATATGGGCAAGTTAATTTTTTAGGTTTTTGTGACGCAGCCATTTTACATGAAAAACAGTTGAAATAAACTAACGCTAAGCTTGAACTTTTTTCTAGTGAACACAATAAGTTTTCTCCTCTGGATATCGGAGACAAAACAAGAAACAAAGATGAACAGCTTAAACTTTTGGGCGCTCAGATTTCTCCTGACCTTCGGTCGGACTGATATCGGTAGTCTATCGTGCACAAATGAAGTGAAACTTCTCATTCACTATCACACCCTGGGGCACCTATATAAATCTTGTCCAGCAACGTAAGAACAGATCTACATGTCGATGTATTTTCGCGCAGTTCACTAGCAACAATGGTAGAATTCTATCAATTCCAACTTACCCTTCATCTGTGGCGCGTAAAATATAGTCGAAACGGGATAAAGTCGACGTTCAATTATGACGATAATCTGCGTATGTAAACCATACTCCTAGGGAAACACGGTCGCTTCAAACATCTCCATATAAACTGTCGACTTGGAATAAACATCAGCAGAGAAGACTGGATATCAGATTGAATATCAGCCACCTGAAAGTGTCGTTACCAGTCATACTCTGGCTGAAATCAACAACTTCCGACGATCTTCAGCTAACGCTGGATTTCATACAGTACTACACTATCTGTTTTGCCGATGAAAAACGGTACCGGGAGGTAGGAATAGGTTGACTGATTAAACACTGTACGTTGTGCGACTCCGCGTAGAGCGAAACCATTTGGAAATATCAATCACAATTAAAGGCTGTGTATGGTGGATCAAAAACCATGAATATGCAACGATATACAATCGTACAAACACTTATCGTATAATTTAACCGCGATCCAGTAATCTAATGTTGTGTTAGTTGATGTATTTTATGCGTGTGGAGGAGTGGGCCATGCTACCTTGACTCAACGTTGAGAGCAAACTGAGCGCTTGATCACTTACAATGCTTATTCCGTTATCCTGTTCGGAGTGTGGATTCGAAGCAGTCTTCAATCTTATATGTAATAGTGGTGTATTTTACGACTCGTCTTACAAATGATTTCGTGGCACCTTACCAAGAGCTCAACACTGAAATGAATATTACATAATAAACATCATAATCAGCAAAACTTGCTGCCCAGGCATCCAAGCTTTTGTGTTCGCTGAGAAGGTAGTGTTAATTCCACTAGTGGTTCCGTTTGGACTGACAAAATAACCTTGACCGTTTAATGGCAGTTGCTCTAGCTAAGTTTATAAAAGACTTGTGCTAAGTTGTATGATGAACTGAAAACTTTTATGCACCGTCTAAGTTATGATTTGTTTTCAATAATTGACGCACTTGCTAATTAAAGGTGCCCTTGAAAGCTGTTTCATACCTCTCAACGGCTTTACACACTCTGCAACGAGATACTGCGGTAGTTGGTCCTTGATGGGAAGGGTTTGTATTGTGGCGTTATCAAAACTATCAGCTGCTCCACTAATTACTAGTAATGTTACGACCTGACTGCAAGTTAGCAGAAAGAAAGGTCGGAACTTTGTGAGACTTAATTAGAGTCAGCTACTTATCGACGACACACCAAGTTGACAAAAAATCTTTTGAAAGCATTTAGTTTGACACAGTAACATTACGATCTGTGACAATCAAGTACTGTTTCATCTACAGGGTGAACTGAGAAAGTTGAGGAAAATTAATTTATTTGGAAAGCTCGCACAGTCTACTGTCATCAAAGTGCATTCAGTTTTGTGAAACATTCCATCAGATTTCTTTCTTTGTTCTGTACCATAACATCATGGTAGTCAACACGTTAATTAGTTACTCCATGCACACCGATTCTTTTTTATTTGGGACTAATGACCACATACCTTCTGGGATTTTACACAGCTGGCTGTGCTTGTCAGCGCCGATTTTCCTGAACATTCAGGCATAAATAACATGCGAAAATCCAGTCACATTCTTACTAACAAATGACATTTTTTATGGTAGACTGTGAACAGTGCCATTTCACGTAAACAATTTTAGTACAGACGAACTAACACCAAATTCGGTTTTCCGGATTCATAAGTAAAAGTCCGCGGGTTTGCTAGTTTCTTTGTAGTTGTCCAGGTCCAATTAAAAACAATGGCGAAATTCTTTCCAGCATCGCACTTTCCAAAAGTAGTTGACGACCAAAAGATGTGGTTTCTAACTTAAGAAATTTCAGCTGTTTTTAGGTGGAAACAGACAGAAGTTATGATTGGGAGCGGTGGAGTAAACTATAAATATCTGGCTCGGCAAAAATGCTGAGACATAATGTTAAGCTGTTTGAATAGAATAGACTGGAGACATGAGTTGCGTTGTTGTTAACGTATAACTGCAGTGAAACCTAAACCAATAGTTTATAAACGGAACTCACCAGTCGATGTGCATCACAAAAGCAGAGTTTGGAAATTTATATTTTGAGCACACAAGACAAGCCACCTTCGGTTTGTTAAAAAGTCGCTGCAATATTTCAGAAGTTGTGAGTATGCATCAGAACTGTAAGTGATGATGCAGAAGTGAATTTCGATCGCCGGTTTTTGTGGTGGATTCCATGGCATTTTGTCCTCGCCGAGTTCCTCTTGCTAACGTTGGTTAGTACACCCCTCGGTTTATTCTAAGAAAACTTAGTAGATGGTGCAGAAGTCGCAGTAATATATCGATTTCTCATGAGAAACTATATTTTCCAACAGTTACAATAAGGAAACGGTTACAGCATCGACAAATTGTTGGTACAATGAGTTTCATACAGTATTGTTTGCTCAACGTGTGGTCCATTTTAGTAGTTTAATATCGAAGTCATATGGAAGGACTTACGAGCTAGTGGTCCACTAAATGTATTTGGAAAAAGGTAAAAAAACTATATTTGTTGTACAGTTCACCAGGACTTGTCTTCTGACCAGTCTAGTGAGAAATGGAAATCGTTCGCTTGGTTGAAAACAAAACGTCAGCGTTTCATACAGACAGTTTGTTCAAGGTCAGTAAAACGCCGGTAAGGACAGCTGGGTGAACATACATTATGCCAATTGAATATGGTTGTTCACAATAAAACTAACACTCCATATCGATGCCCATAAACAGAACGATCATGTATATCAGTGGTTTTCAGTAACTACAGAAATGCACCTATATCCGCAAGTGATTTCGAACAAGGCGTCAAATGTATGCGGAAACTTAGAAGTAACAAGTTCAAAACGATCAAGGGAAGAATAAAATAAGGCTTTCATCCTCAGCCAACTAGGCAGCCTGGAAACCGATTATATGGATCAATTAGTAATACATATGTAGTGAGGAAAACGCGAAGAATAGCCACCAACATGGAAAGAGATTCAACCAAATGGAACTGGATGAGACTTTGCAAACTTTCAGACCACGGGCCTGCGCTCCAGAACAAGAGCTGTAACACTGATAAATATTTATTGAATATAACAGATGACCAGTCGACCGATTTGGTAATTATAAAGGCCAACAACTCAGTTCTTTTCGAATCAAAAAGCCGCCTGAGGTTAAATGCGCTAGAAAAAGATACAGATCTAATAAAGTTGTTTCACCGTGGTTTCAGTGGATAATGGTGTGTGACAAAACGAGACAAACGAAACAAATGAAACATCAAAATCCCTTGATTCTATGGAGACGTAAAAATAATGTAATAAGGTACGGCAGGGTGTACCAGCGGTTGGGCTATGTTAAAAGATGATGCTATCCACTGCGTCCACTATTACAAGATTGAACATTCTTTGTATTCTTTATAAATGGCAGCTGTAGGGGACCTTAGACAAACTTGTTGTACTCGTGAGTCCAACTAAAGTCCATAAAATTACAACGCATCATGATGTATATCAATATCTTGATATAATTTCAAATTTGCTATCATTCATTTGGTCGCAGTCTTTGCAATTAGATAGATATTTCAACCAACTTCCCTCGGAAGAAAGCAATAGACCCAAGTATCGCTTTTGTTAGTGCTCGGCAGTAGTGCATAATCTTGTCACGGCCAGGATTAGAACTGCGGCCGCGCTTTACACAAGGCACCTGGCACTGATTAGCAGGTTCGGACCAGATATATGAACAGTACGGCTCTCAGTTACATGACTACTGATTAAGGCAAGTGTTTTTTCCAAGTCTGGTTTTGTCCTGCAATCTACACATCTATCAGGTCACTATCTCCTGGACACCACATCCCAATGGTCGTAAGTGAAATGGATATTGCAATCAGTGTTAATCTGCTATGAGAAAAGAGATACTCATGTTCTCTTGCATAACCACCAATTTGTCACATATCTCCTGAGGGTTATTATACCGACTTCTGTTCACAGACTGTTGGCAGGTTCGCGATTAATTATCTAGATAGCCATCATACCACCAAAAACAATGACCATAAAAACAAAGGTGTATACACTCTTCATTCTTCTGTGATTAATTCAGACTGGCTGATTTCCGTTGTGCTCTGACGAAGTGCAGTCGAGGGAGTGCCCAAGTCATTTCAGGCTACGGACAATGGAAGACGGCTTGAACACACGTAAAAGTCCTGTCGATAAACCGGAACCGAATCACCCGAAAACAGCCGGCCATTCTTTCAGGAAACCACTGTGGCTTCCCTTAACTGCAAAACGCTTTTTTAGGTAAACCATCGACAATGAACTCAGGGACGTGTACCTCCGTTGTGACTGAATGCTTATCAATTCGTAAAAGGAATATATATCACCTTGTAAGCCCCCGTGATATCATACAACCTCAAAAATCTCACTAAATATTTCCGGCTATAAACAACGGATTTTGCAGAATAGACAATCAGAGAAGTAAAGTAGAGGAAAAGTGCGTCAGAAGTAAAAACGGAATGGAGCTCAATACGAATTACAAAGCATAGGCCAGATTTGTCATACATCCTTATCTGTTTCGCGGTGACCACCGTAAGTATTAGAAGGCGAACATTACGGCATTTGAAGATAACTATATGACATATTCAAAAAATAAACATTATGCTGACTAGTACAAATTACCGTCCATCAGATCGATTAATGAATGTGGATTTTCCATGCATCGGGCGAGTACACGACACCTTGCCAAACCATTTTTTCCCTAATATATAAGTATCTTAGCAACACGATTTCCGTTTCAAGAATCTGTAAGCCAAGTTTCCTCCCATGACTTCTTGCACAAATCAGAAAGGCAAAAACTAACTCGACAAACCGTAAATGAATAGAACGAGCCACCTTCACTGAGTCTTGGTGTTCAGCTGGAACAAGATCGATATTGTTACCTTGGTATCCGAGCCAACTGACATGGGCTGGGTTGTTGGTAGTCCGATTCAGTCAGGCTGAACATGCTAAAGCCAGATAACACGCGGGAAGATTAGTCAACTAAAAGATGGGTGCGCAAACATCAATGGACCTCACATCTCATTTGAACTGTACATACTAAACGATATCACATTTGCGCTTGGTTCAAGTAATATGGACCTTGTATACTGCAACACATACTGCGTAATCATTTGACATTTGACTAATTTGGAATCACAGTTTGGATTTTTCACAAACTGACAGTTGTCATTCCGCATGTATCATGTTATTTAACAGTGGGGTATAGATGCAACTGAAGAATGACACTAGTGACAAGTTTTGGTTGAACTAATTTGACACCGAATTGCCAGTCCGTTTTGATTATTCGCTCACAGGAAGTAGCGTGAATATTACAAGCTCCATATAAATCATTCACAGATAAACCCAAACTCTAATCAAGTTCAAGTTTACAATAAGCGTGTTCTTTGGTTTATAGCGCTTCACACAAACGTTGGACACGTGGGGCGCCGACATATTTGAGATTGACCGACTGTCAGAAGGTCACGCGTTAACTACAACGGCATACCGGATCTTTCAAGTACGTGATATAGCCATTAACTCTACTTAATTATATGTACACGGTGGTTGGCCTACACCGGATTTTTTCATATTTACGAAGTACAGTATGTGAATAATTTACCCCCTCATTATTCAAATGATTGCTGAATAATTCTTATCGGATAGAATGGAATTGAACTTACGTAGAAGTTTTGTTAGTTATTAACACAATTTCCATAAGACGTGCATTTTATTTATTACCTTTTTCGAGAGCACGAAATTGTCTCTTTTTCTGTCATTCACGTAAATCGAGCGATTTCGGATGGTAGTCGTTTTCCGAAAACATCATGAGTTAACAAATATGCGGGGCCCACGTATGCCTTAATAAACTAAACCCATAGTTCGCAAACATGCACACGATGAGTACAATAACAGAGGATGTATTGGGTAAGGCTTGATTTGCTTGCAGTAATCGTCTAAGTCAGATCAGATGTGGTCAACAAGCCGACAATTTTCAGTACAAATTGTCTACAGTAAGCCGACAAGACAAGTGATTCAAATGTCCAACCGTATGGTGCCCGCTGATTAGCAGTCCCCGTAAACAACAGCACTATTGGGTCCCAAGCACACAATTACAAATCAGATAAATTGGCCTAGTTTTTATGGGGTGCCTTATCATTCAGGTTGTAGCGTTTCCGCTCTCACACAATATTGTCCTCTCATGCGCCACTCAACTAGACATGTATTCATTGATTCTTTGTCGTAGGTGTCATTCTATTCTGCCACTCGATACAATGTCCTAAAAGCAACCTTACTGATAGATCATGTGAAAGACTATTTTGGTAAAATACAGTTGTCATCGGACAAACTTTCACTTTGAGTGCAAAGTAGCAAACAGTGTGGAGATCAGCGAGCTTAGGCAGGTTTTAACTTGAGACACGTCAACTGTGATATAACCTTTGAAATGCTTTGTCTCTTCTATAACATATCGACACCTTCCACTTGAGGGCCTGGAAATGGAACCAAGTAGTTGTTGCCCGTGGTGGTGTGATAGACTTTGAAAACGTTTGAACAAAGCAATAAGAAGACGGACAGTGGTAGATGCTAGTATTTTGTATTGCCTCTTCAGTACCAAACAACAATAACCATCAGCATATATATGACATTATTGGGGTGGAGGGGGGAAGTGATAACATAACAAATTAGGTAGAGAACAACAACGCAAAACTATTAGGTCCACGAGAGTATTGAAGCTTGAGACGACTAATCGCGACCGCCTCAGCGAAACGCAGGAAACGTGGATTAGCGAGGCGTTGAAAACGTTGTTTGAGAACAGAAATCCTGTCTTGCCTGAGTGCATCCACGAATAGTTATTAACAGTGGAGTTCCAAGACGATCACCATTGAAAGCATAGTCCACTACCTTTTCTAAGCACGATACCAACACCCCTCGTAATTCACGGTTAACCTTATCAAGGACAGTCAGTCAAACGTCGTCTTGGAGTCTAGCGCTGACTCAACTTTGTAAGCTTAAACATACCAAGTCATGAGTTTACAATAAATTTTTAACTTCAGATAGCTCCAGTCCGCCAGGCTTGTTGAGCAATTGTGCCAACAATCACTACTACTTAAAACTTTGAAACACTGAGTTCTCTTTGTCCAGTTCGTTAAGACGGCAAGAAGACATACATTGTGAAATGCAAGCAGTTCGCTTATTCTCGTCAGTCGATTACATAAAACATACAGTTATATAGGTTAAGGGCTTGACGACAAAACAATGAAATGAACGAACATCATGTGGGAGCAATCAGGGTTCACTGCCACGATAA
>LUCH01000577.1:0-32965 GCA_013368495.1 Paragonimus heterotremus | reverse complement strand
GATTGTGGTTGAGGGGGACCCACTCGTTCTTTGCAGTGAATTTCAGTAAATTTGGCCGGATATCCATTCGCCAGTAGAACACTCTTCACGAGCTCTTCTTTGTACTTTAGATGGTCTGCTGTGCATATTTTCCTTGCTCGGTGAACAATGGTTCGCACTGAACTACGTTTGTAAGCCATGGGCGCAATTGAAGAGAACTGTAGGTACTGCGAACTCCCTGTGGCTTTCCGATAAACAGACCTACTGAGTGTACCGTCCAAACGCCTAGAAATAAGGAGGTCTAAGAATGGTAGTGAGTTATCTAGCTCTTTTGTTCATGTGTGACACAGAGACTTCGATGAGTGAAATTAAACTGATGTAAAAGAGTAATATAATTATCAAAATCGGTAAATATTAGAATGTCATCGATATAACGCTTATAAAGCAAAGGACGGTCAATATAATCCGCTAATTCATCTTCCATCATTCCAAAAAAATATCAGCCAGTGTTGGTCCCAAAAGGGCTGCACATTGCTACACCATCAATTTGCTTATAAGCAAAACCTTGTTTTCTCTCTTAGATTAACTTGTTGCGAATTTTGTTTTATTCACCCGAAAAACATTGTTTTCCATAAAACGTGTGTGTACCTGACTGTACGTGTGACTTGATTATAAATAACTGAAAATTTCCCTGATTGCAAACATTGTCATCGGTGACTAATGCATAGAACATAAATTCTCCTTTACTGATGAAAACAGTAAGGGACTGATCATACGATTCTTCTGATATTTTTGAAATACTGATGAATTACGAAAAGGTTTCAAATTCTGTCAAAAGTTTTGGGTAGAAGAGTGCATTAGTTTTGTTTACCTATATATTGAATACTTGCCATCTAAATACAGTTGAACACACGTCTCTCTGTCTACCCAAACCCAACAGAAACGAGATCTGATGCGTATCTTTTGCATCGATCCCGCAACGCTTGTCCGATATTTGCTCAAAGTTGAATCAAGCTACCACTCGGACGTGCCCTATCACAATGCTTTACATGCTGCAGATGTCACCCAAACCTCACATTATCTGTTGCAAGCCGAGCCACTCGAAGTAAGTGAAGTTACTGGATTCGGATGTGTGATTTTCAGCCAATCCTTAAAATCGGTCGATAACTAATCCGAATTATTTATCCATGAATCTACAAGTCAATCATCAAACGGATGTCTAATGGTGGAAAGTGGGCATTCGTCAACATAGTTACTTGGTGTCTGTCAATATTACCCAAGAAGGAACCATCTCGATTCACTAGTATTCTTCTCATTCCCACAATAGGTAGACGTCATAGGTCACAAATAGTAAACAGTAGCTTTCTTGTACGTACCTTGTAGTTATCATCCCGAGGCAAAATAACAGAACGATATATTTAGCTACACGAAAGCAAATTGTGAGCAATGCAAAGCACAAACAAAATCTTTCAGGGGGGATACTCAATAATGGGTGTTCAGAGCTTCTAGGAAACTATCTCTACTCATCCTCAGTTTTATTGTGCTACTCAGATCTACTCTAACTGATAGAACCTCTCCTTACTCAGATACGCTGCCGTACTCAAAGGAATCTTGAGACAAGCAGAATAGCGGAGCATCTTCTTTCGAGAGCCTTTGATAATTCTTAGTATAACACGTGATCTCTCGTCTTTTAGAAAGATGGTAAAAATATCTTTCGTATGCGTTTTTCTAAATGTTTCACAAACCACTTGTGTGATTTGGAGGCATTTTGACAGACCAGTATACACTAAGGGTTTTCTATTTTTCGAAATGTGAAAAAACAAGAGGAGAAATAGTATATTTCATTTTTGACATCCATCGTGTCACCGACCACATTAACTTATAACACCACCAAATAAACCTTAAATGTTTACTTCATGCTTTCGATAACGGGTTGAAATATTGAAGCTTTCCTTCTATTGTTCTCTGCCTGAACTACTTAATAACTGCCTTCTGTGTTTGTGAGACTACTTGCTATAGGGTATGTGGTACACCGCTAACGCTGTCTTTCTACGTTGATAATCACTGAGCTTTTGGCTGAAGATTTTGTTTATTTTCTCTGACTATCTAACCAAATTTCTGCTGGAAGTGAAACCTCACATCGTATTCCCTGACTGTAATGTAAACAACCGTTTCAACGCCTCTGGCAAATTTGTCAACATATATTTTCCTTAATCTGCGCGATAAGTTCGTTGTTGCTGACCAATGCTTATGTTCACAGGAAGAAAGCCATTTTGTTGCTGACTGGTAAAAATATGAAGTATTATTTGTACGGTTGAAATAATAACCCATATTGAAAAAAAATGTTTAAAACAACCGGAACTCAATTACACTGATCTACAAAAATCGTTTTTATGTCTTTTAACTTCTTCACCAACTTCGAAATTGCCACAATAAATTATCGTATTGGACTTTACAAAAATACATTACTTTGTACAATACTGTGCCCCCAACAACCAAAATAACGGTTTGCGCACTTCGCCAGGCTATGAACCTGACACACACACCACGTATCATTCTGATTTCTGACAAATGGGACCTAAACTTGAGGTATATAACCTTTTCTTATGCCACAATGTATCTTCCACTAATGGTGAACTTTCACTTGATCCTCCTTTGAAATTTATCCATAGGTTGTCGATAACGACATATGATGGATGGGTATTAAGAACCGCAATGGAATGAGAGTTAATCTCCATCCCCACATATAAGCAGAAAAATGTCGACCTTCTCAACAATAAACTGAGGATTGAAAAATTCCCCGCGAAACTCATATTAGTTTAATTTTTTTCCTGCACGCTATCAGTTAATTATTACTGTCTTTTGGCTGTTAATACAGACTTCGTATACCAGAGTCCAAAGAAAAAAATTTGTAAGACGAAAATCATTCTGGCGAAAGTGTCTGCGTCAAGAAACGTTACATTTTCTTTAACAGGGCAGCCTCTAACATTTAGAGTTTAGTCTTTGAATTTTACTTCAATCTGGAATTAACAATAGCCCTGTTCTTCCTCCCATGCTTTCCGTGAGATTCCAGATGTCAGTGTGAATCTACTGGTTACCCTGTTCCAGCTGTCGGGGTTCATCACCGTTACGATCCTCATTAATGACGCTCACGAATAAATCTCAAATGCATCCAAACAGACCAGGGTGGGGTTATGAGGGTTTCCATGGTAGCACGCAAACTTTATTTGATTCCAAGTTCTTCACTATCTTGCAGATGTGCGCAGCTACGTTAATGGTTTGGAACAGCCAATGATTGTCAATCCCGTGGGGCTCCCTGCTTACATAGCTGAAGCCGTTCATTTATATGGTACCCGGTATAGTAACAGATCTACCATTGTACTTGGAAACCGTTAAAGACAAGCGTGGTACAAATCAGTCAACGTAACTTCACCACACAGGTCAGCCAGAAACTCACCGATCGCGATCATACACAATCACTACTGAAGTGACCAGGCGCAGTGTAACAACGCGCAGTGTTGTTTGGGCTTTTTGTCAGCATTGAGACATTATATAACTGACTGGCCCGCATTTTATCAGTTGGGTGGATTACTTTTGGTCACGACCCGATTCCTAACCTTTTCTAGTCAGGCTTCTGCCTGATGCTTTAACCAGGATCCACCCTGTTACCGTGTTTGTAAAGAAGCAGAGAACAGATCGCTGACCGTACGCAAAGCCCGATTCGTCCCTCATGTTTGAGTATCGCTCGCCCAACAGTGCATCTTGAGTTGAACTCCGCCAGGCCTGGTTGTCGATGCGTTTATTCGAGTTAATTCGAGTGCCAATTTGGTTGACGAAGTGCACATAGACATACTTGTTTGCAGCGGTGTGTCCAACCAGCTTGATGCATCCACTGATCATTGAAGCTCAACAATGTTCTGACAAACAGTAATTTGTTAGTGACCTTGAGCTTACTCAGCATTCAAACTCAAATAACCTGACTACTACTAACGACCAACGTCTGGTGACCTATGTACACCACGCTGCTGAGCCAGGGGAAGTGTCTACCTCTCCTGTGGACTAGCGGATCTGTGGCTGAACGTGTCCATGTGTAATAAATGTTTCAATTTTGCGCACCCCGGAAAATAGGAGTTTGTCGCAAAATAAGCATAACGCGTGTCAGCATGCAACTTTAGCAGGTACGGCCCTGTGCTTCCCGGAATCATTCGGTAACAGTCAGTATCATGCAATCTTACAATGATAAATGTACTAAGTGGTTTCGAGCTTACAGTCCGCATACTCCGTACATGTATACACACAATCGTGGACGAAAAATACATTCCGGTTTGGTCATCATCGGTTGGCCGGAATGGAGCACATATGAACACGGTATAAACGTTGCTCTAGATTCAGTATCCGTTTACGTAAGTGTACTCGCTTGTCACAACTGATTATCCCGTTGGTCGGTGGTGAAAAGTATTCAATTCCTTATAACTGAGTATACCACGACCCCAGTACATCCGTCACCGCTGCGCTTAAGTCTACATCCTAAATAATCTACAGAATGGGGTAAACTGAGACGGCATACTGAACAAATTCCAGCGTGAAAAGGGAAAACCTCGCTGCAATGCGAGTTACTTTTCATTATCACACTGCATCGATCGATCAGAATGTTATCGCCATTTATTATGTGGTCATTGTGAAGAGGCTGCAGTAATGGTAGTCACGTTCATCGTGAGCCACTGTGAATCAGACAACCGACAATATCTTCAAAACGTCCAGTCCACTCGGTTCCGTCGACTGAATGATGGGTGATACATGGACCGCATCAACATTATATTGTATTGCGAAAACGTCCATACCGTTATGGATTCGTCCACTTTAATATCCCCATATGCGTGCTCTTCTATCCAACCTCCGGTTGCAAACCTATGAATCATCAATTCGACTTCCACGTTTCAATTGATAATCGAATTATGGTACTTGCGCCTGGCGAGATGTCAGACTTGATGGGATTACGCTGTCAAGTGAGGTGTTAATCGAATGGATAGGCGGTGGTTGGCAGAGTTAACGTTACCCATTGATACCGATACACAGCCTACACCATCACCCCAATGCATTATACACTTTGAATGAGCAAAACAAACTCACCTCGCGAATGAAATTGCACCACCTTGAAGGTGTGCATCGCGTTTTTGTCAAGACCACTAGCAACCATCTCTGTTCATTTTGTTCAACACTGCGGGCATGGCGAATTCGTCAGATAGTGAAACAAACTTTTCAAGATGTCTTTATAATACCATCGTATCTGAAGTTTCACGGCCCACTTTCTCCGGACAACTCAATCGTTGGTGTCTACGTTCTGATTTTCAATTTGACAATGAATCGATGTCACTGCAAACAAGCCCGCTTCAAAAGTTTATTACGGTATCTTGTGCACGCTGCTTGAAAAAAATGGCGGGTAGGGTAGCTTTATTAAGGAGGTATGCCTAAAGGAAGTCAGTGTTGCAGCTGATCTGTTTATTTCCAATCTATTTACTACTAAGTTACAAACAGCTATCAGAAACAGCGCTTTTGTGTATGGTTTTGTAACGCATGGAATGAAGTTATTGGGCTAAATACTTAACAAACCGCTGTTAGTAGAGCACAGTCAAACAACACTGGGTGAGTTATGCGACTAACTGTTGCTCTCGCTCTTAATTAATTCCGGTACACCACTAATGTAACTGAAAAATGCCGTTTCTTGTTATCGCGGTAATAATTATTCACAAGTCAAACTTTCATCAGAAATGGCCACTTAATTGAGTGTTTGCCGCCTACGGAGAAAATCAGTTGTAATACGTACTCCAAGTTGCAACAGGGAAATGTACATTAAGATAAATCTGATGTAACTCTATTCAGACCTTTGTCAAGTGAACATCATCATGAATGAACATTAACTCGTCCGCGACAGATATGATCGGCTGTCCCTATCAGTCTGTACATCAGTGGGACAGTGGAAGTCTCAGTGCAAAAGATTAATCTATCCGAGTTAATTATATAGATGATCTCCGTCGGCAATGAAAATGCACCAGTTTAACTTGTCACACTAAAACAATTTCAACTCAAAAACAGGAAGAACGTTTGATCCACAATTACGAAAAACTCAATAACGGTAATTGAAAACGTAGATAAGATAAAATCGACCCGTAGTATTCTCTGTTTCCCGTTTGTCCATTACATTAATGAGAATAAAGTCACGTAGGCGAACTAAAGTGTAGATAATTCCTCTTCAGGTCGGTAAAATTATGTAAATGGGCTACGGTAAGATAGAAGGTCAACGAGACAACAGAAAAGATCTAGGTCACTAGTCAATCAGCTTGAAATAGCTTGATTGATCCATTACACCATACTTACTTGCCTAGGTTGTTCACCTGTCCGACCGAGGGTAGATGCAACTTCTGAACAAACTGGGGTAAACGGTCTGATTCTGATAGCTTCGGCTGTACCGTGTGTTCTCGTTCGGACAATCTTTAATAGGCTACTTGGGAAGCATGAGACCACCAGAAAGGCTGAGTTAGTGTTCACCTGATGATAACTTTCAGTCGAGGGAACAAGTAGAGCACTCTTGACCAACTGTGTGTGTGTCACCATGCCCCAACCAACTTGTGTGGTGTTTCCAGATTTATTTCAAAAGCTGCCTTTATATTCGACCGATATGACATGCCTCACAAAAACAACAGTAGGAGTAGGTGTGCACAGGTGAGGTCTAAACTAACAGTATGTCTCTGTTGAATAGCTTGAGAATTGGGGACGGGGTGTACGGAGTTTAGCTGTGGTAATTTTCCGGCCGATGATATTTATGTCAGCCACTAAATATGAAAACTTTCAAACCGGTTTCCAACAGTATTGAGGCCAGTTCACGTTGAATTATCTGGCACTTCCTCTCAGGCCAAGCTGATCAAACCATGGCCAGGTAAGTGAATAATTTCCACAAAGTGATCCGAAGTACGAGTTTCCTAAATTGCAAAAGAATACAGTACTATTTTGTTTTCCTGTCAATTGACTTTGCTTCTATCTTTGGTTAATAAAGTTGGTGAGGGCCTTCTATGTGTGTTAGTAACTGACTAAACAACCTATGGATAGTACGCTGTATCCCCTGAAGTCGTCAACTGTCCCTCTCTACAGACAACCACAAGTCCTCGAGAGGTGAAATTTTACACTTGTCAAATTTAGTCTGAGTTGCCGTCTTTGTCAGGCGGAACTAATCTTGACCGATTAGTTGTAATAGTTTAAAATCAACAGCATCGCTCATACACCATTACAAGCTACCTACCTGAGCAAACATGATATACCACACGTACTTTTTATGCTGTGATCAGTTCGTAGTTTGTTTTTAGAGCTGACACGACTAGGATTTCGCGTATACAGCTTAAGGAATTCTCAGACCTATAATTGTGTCACAGCCCGTCGAGTCATTTTTCCAATCAGATCAAACTTATCAAGCGAATTCCTTAAAATGCCCACTGAGAAGATGGACAGTAAAGTGGGTTAGTTGAATACAGAAGGCGATCACACTATGACCCAAAGTTTTCTAGTCACCTGTATATGGCTGAATACATGTAGCGATACGTATTTTTGCGTCGAACATTTTTTTCTGACTGTTTCAAACACAGGTTTCAGCTTCCTTAAGGATTCAATACTCGCAGTATAGACTAATCTAGTACGATACCCACCATAATCATTCCTATCGATAAATCTGCACAGCAATCCCACAATCATCTGGATGTCAGAAAAACTCAACCGACTGTTCGGTACAGAAGAGAAAGTTAAGCGAGTGAGCGAAAAACCGCTGCCCACTTGTTTTTCTTTACTGGAAGATATATGGCATTGACAACATCAGATGTTCACAGTTATCTTCTAGGTTGGGTGCAGGTAGCAGACACCAGCATCCGACCAACTACTATATCATGTGTGAAAAAATTACATAACGCGCGCACACTATAAGAGGCATGTAGACATCGACTCCGTGAAAACTCAGCTTGTCTGATTCACCAAAACAAACTTATCCCTGAATAATCTTACAGGGATATCGTCATCTAGAGACAATTCCTACTAGAGAAAAGTTTTCTCTAGACAATGTATTCCAAAGGTACTCTTTCCAGATATTGCCAACATTGTGTGTTGGATACGATAAATAAAATTATACAACACTATTTAACAACCTTCAACCCAAGCTCCGTACACATCCTATTCGGTTCATTATCGTATAAAGCAGCGTCTAATGAGACCTCACATAAACACCCACAAAAGTTTCTAAAATCCATGTCGTATTGGATCCCTTGATAGTTTGTTTAGTGTTCGTAGTAATGACATTGAGTAAATCAGTGCAAAACCTGAACGGTATCGTCCAAAGAGTGGATGCAAACCCACTCAGTGAATTCGTTTGACTTCGTGGTTGCGACTGTGTAGGTTTATACCATTTAGTGATACGAGAAACGTTTGCCTCAGAGTAAACTGGGCCAATAAATTAACTATCCGAAGCTGATTTAGCTAACTGATCGATCAGTGAGGCTCAAAGGGGCGGTCACTGTGTGCATCCTTACAAAAGGAAATGGTTCAAGTGACGTTCATGCGAAGAACGACAAACAACAGAACGGCGAGTTATTCAAAGACCCTAAAATTCGACAGCATGTTAGAACAACAGTTTGCTGCTGTGTTATCCGTAATAACGTCCTCTAATTAGTATTGGGTATTGTTGAACGAAACAGCTGACTTGTCTTCACACAAAAATCCAACATGAGGGTTTCAACCGCCCGATCGATTATCAGTTTGTATTGACACTTAAAATCAGTTAGTGAATGGTAGAAGTTTACCGGTCGTTTCTTTGACTAGCAACCAAAGTGCAAACCGTTTTAGCGTTTCTCTGATCTGTAGGACTCAGCCAACCAAGAACACTCGGAACAACTTAAGAAGGTTTCAGATTTATAGCCTATTTTCACGAAGGTGCAAAGGGAACAACAGTCTGAACAGCTGAGTTTAATCTGCCAGACCTAACCAGCAAACATAGCACGCGCATCCACAAACACACACCTATATTATCGGCATACAAAGATAAGGATGGATGTGTAATGTTTGTCTACTCCCCACCGATACTGAACTAGTGGGTGCTTAGGAAGCAGTTGTCAGTTTGTCGCTTCCTCATTCGGTGCATATGCATGCATGTGTGCTGTTCCGGCAAATCTACTTTCTTATTCTGTGAACTTGAATGTAAGGTAAAAATTCCACCGTGTTTTCAAGTGCATTGCACGAACCAAGAAAGCAACATTCAGAAAACGTTAACATTTCTTTTTAACTGTTCTAGTAGGCCGATTTCGTCGCACACACAATGTGCTACCTTCATGCTTGGATGATTGGGACTACTTGAATTGTATCACAGTGGTTTTGGTGGAATGCAGTCTAATTGACACAGCAGTAGGACGTATAACTACACTAGAAACTTAAGATGAGACCCAACTCTAAAAAGTCAGGGTTTCGGCCGGATTCGAACCAGCGACAGAAACACCATGCCTGTCGTTGGTTCGAATCCAGCCGAAGCCCTGACTTTTCACAGTTGGGTGTCATCTAAATTCATAAATCTGCCAAACTACTTACTAGTAATACACTATAAACGTCAGTAATTCCCCTGAGTATTACCTTCATTATTGACTACCGTATTTTGGTCAAGAGGTTTACAATTAATATTTGGCTATATTTTAAGTATTCTTCGATCGTATGCTTTAGATTCAAGGGTGATTAATTTAAGAAGGAAACCATCGAAGGATAAATCAAAACAACTAGCATATCTCTTAAACTTATTACCCGAAGTCAGAAATGAGACAAATTTCACACGAAGGAAATTGTAACGTCTGACCCATGATCCTCAAGACTGCTTGGTGGTGTGACAGAGCTTTCATTAATATTCTAAGTTTGCAACCTAGGTAAAGCGAGCCTTTCAGGCATTACATACGAAAGAAGAGGGTTCACCGTTCAGATGGGATAATTCTGTTGTGTCCAATGTGAGACTGAAAACACACTATTTTCCGTGTCTGTTTGAGGAAAAGGTGGAATGGTGGTTAACTCTCATTTGTGACGAAGAGATGAAATAGTCACGGGTTTGAACATGACCCACACTGCAGTCTGAAATTTAGCTTCCTTGATGTAGTCATATCTTATGAATATCAGATCATCGCTTGTCACGTCTAGTCTTGTTTGTGGGTGACGGGTTAGAATGTGTATTCTGATGGCCAGCGGATGAGTTGAGCGTGGGGTGTAAAGACTAACACAATGAAACCCGATTCAATAGGAAATTCCCCGCTCCATAACTTGGATCAAAAGAACAATGAACACATTTGGTTACGGACGCTGTCGGACCCGATGAGGAATAACAATCAACGGTGACTGTGTTACGAATATCTGTATATATCGATGTAACGTTCAGCCATGCTTTAGCTTGCACAATCTCATCTTTTGTCGAATATATATTGACAACCTATTTTCAAAAGTGGCAGGCTGGAAATTCAAACCGACTTCGGTATCTGCGATTAAATAAGGTTGATGGCCAAATCTGAAGCAATAAACTGTTCATCGGTAAATTGTTTAACTAATCTGTCCGCGACTGATTTAAAAATATCAGATCACATTCATGAGTATTACGTGACAATGCTCTTCAGTCCACTTCATAGCAGAAGTGGCGCGATCAATCTACTGGAACAAATTTTTACGAGTCCTAAGACTTCACTCGACGTGAATCTTTTTGGTATTCGGATCTGATAAACTGAGCATTGAACTTTCCGGCTCAGCTGCTGGTTACGCAACTTTGATGGTGAAAACTTCTGTTACGTTCAAGCGACAAATCATCGACCACAGTGCTGCTTTCATAAAAACCAATTCCTTACTACGACCTCCTCAGTTAATACCATCGCGAATCTAATTGGAAGCATCGTTCATGATGGCCATTCCTTTAACCTTAACAACATCTGGTTCAAGAATCCGCAAGAAAAGCCTAACCTTCACAAAATACTTGCTGTCGGCTTTTGGCAGTGTCCATTATGCATAACTTGAAGTTCTTTGTGGCCCAGTTTAGGTCCTCAAACTGGGAACGCCTGGCGCCTGTCTATAAATTTCTCAATAGATAATAGGCAGTAAGAGTCAGGAATTTGCAGATTTATTAACCGAAATGAAAAGTGTGTCAGTTTGAGCAAAGCAACAAGAACCGAGAAGACAAATTTTTAATCAGGATTCGGAAAACTACTGACAAACGTACTTACTATCCACAAAGGGGGAAACTTGTTGCGATGCTAACATGGTTGTTTCTGATCATCAATTGTGAATATTTCGACCGTCCAAAGTAAACGTGGCTGCATAAAACAAAGTCAATCCTGGACAAAAATAAGAAACAATCGTAATCAGCGTTGAATGCTTGAGTTCAACTCAAAACCGGACAAAACCACTTTGTGTGTACTGACATATGCTCTGCCTTGTCCACGCAGTTTTATATCGTGAGGATTTGACGACCGTGAGCAGCAACTTAGAAATCAGAAAGAAGTACAACAATACTGATTTATATAAACTTTGAAAATCTAAAAAATCGCGGTATTATTCAGCAACCTGGCTTACCACTTTCTTGAGATGCTCTGGCCGGATGAAACCCATCGTACTACTGAAAAATGTTTCAAAGAAGCGCAATCGTCATTCCTTTCGCGCGGGAGCCTTACATCTTCCTCTGGTAGCTTTCTGGCAATCACCTTCCCTGTAGTGCTTTAATTTCCATCGATTGGGTTGAGTACTACTCGCAGAAAATAAGGAATGAGTTGAGGTAGTTGGCAATCTAAATATTGTGGCCCAGCGATAACTTTTCAAACACCAGAATGACATTTCGCGTCGTTACATATTATGTGGCTTGTTCACACAAGCCAAAGTGAACTTTGTAAGAAATCTTTGTCCACCAGATCATTTTCTTCGACGGTTCTAATGATGCGCAGGTACAACCGTCGACTTTGTAATTGTGATTCTTGCTCATTTTTCACGAACCATCCTTGTCTGGTTTACAAATCAATGGAGCCCAAAATTGCTTTTTACAATTCAACTTACCCAATTTCCTTTTTAGTAATAAGTGTTCAAGTTTTTCTGCGAAGTTTTGCCCCTTCAGTCGGCTTTTGCTCGAATGTGTAGTTTCGAACACCAATTCTAGCCTCCTCAGCTTCAATAGTTAACCATTTAAACGTCATTTTGTTCCGGAAGCTCTTGTGTTAAGCGTAGCCCATGCGCGTTTACTAATCTCCAAAAGCTCTAGTGATAAATGAGTTTGAGGTTGACTAAATCCAACAATCTTTATTTCCGTGAGCATTTTTAAATGATAACAGTCGTACTTCTCTACAGTTTCTCCCAGATCTGTTTCTTGCATCCTGTCCGTTCATCTCTGATAACGTGGCTGTACATCTTCAATCTTCAACGCATTCGTGAGTTATAACAACATGAATGCCAGCATTAATCAAACGAATCCGATGACGACCACGTTTGTCCATTGATAACGAACCTGATGTGTATTATAAATACTAAGACATTCTTTTTACAGATCAGGGAAATGCTAACGTTGACAGGTGGCTATTCATGACGAGGTGTGGTAAATTGTGTTGGGTAACCTTGTTAAAATATCGCTTTCCATGTCATCAGTGAAAACAACGACGAATAAATATGGTCTTACAATCACGTCTGCTAAAGTTCCGGCCCAAATGTTTGCTTTGGGACTGGACCCCATTCGCCGCGCACAGGATCGTTCTGCGCTTTCATAAGCTCGGTTTTATACTATTGAGCTAAGTTCATTCAAATGAAAGACTGTTTCAACATTGTCCAGTGAAACTCCATTCTTTATGACGGCGATCATGTTGATCAATCATGGCTTTCTGAACGGATGGTTTCTATATTTTTTATTCCTGGACCAGAATTTGGTAGCTGTTCTCCGTGTATCTTTCGATGTTCTCAAGTACTTCAAATTCAAACGCTTTATACTCGGTCGTTCATGTTAGAACACTACTGTGTTTGCAGGTAATTGAGTCTGTCTATTCCAAATTTACAGACCACTCGTTTTAAGTTCGACGAGGTTAGTGATCTGCGATTTGCACATCTTTGCCCACAACATGTGGTAGTCACACTTGCATTTCATGAACTATCAGGCAGGCCCTTCTTTCCGTTGTAACCCTCACGTTACCTGAGTGGAGATGTGCGTTTCGTCTTGTTCTAAGCAGGCAAAAGCCCACAGCCTAGAGCTCTACAAACCAACATAGCACAAATGAATTGTTTGAAGGAAAACTAATTGCAGTTGTGCAAAAGGGTGACCGTCAAAAAACGGTGACGTCAATGTCCGGTTAAATACGCTCATAGGAAGAGGTTAGCCGGCATATGATTTCTTCCGATGCAGTTACGTCATTCGAATTAATTAGTTGCAAGAGATTTCAGGTTACCTCAAACAATCGTGTCACAACCACTTACCCAGGTGATAAAACAAAATATTTTTGATCCCTTTTGACACTTACTTCTGCCGTACCCGTAGATTTTGTCGTTGTCAGATTAACAGCATGGATCCACAGCTGCATTTTAAGTAGCAAACAGTTTCCCCTTCCACAATATTGGAAGCGTTCCTCAGTTTGCGCGCTTGTTTTTGCCGTGAAATGTTTCACGTCGGTTGACGGTTCATCGGAGAATTGTCAGGCATTGTTGGTTATTTCGGCCGATTAAACAGGTACCTCTCCGGCGAATAGGTGAACATCCCCAATTATCTGCATTTCTTTGTCCACTTAAGTACATTTGCAAGTGTTGCGAACTCGCAAAATCTAGTCACATGTCTGAACACCACTCGATTAAAAGCGCAGGATTTGGTAATCTCAGTAGCGTATTATCCAAAATAGTTGGAACCTTCAATATCGGTTTCACTTGATGGTCAAAAGTGCAGTGCGTCTAAAAGGTGGGTTTGGAATAGATGAGGTTTAGGTACATTTTGCACACTGCATCAGTAAAAATGTGTGATTTATGGAAATGTTGTCTGTGAGTATGCAGACCTACAGTTGAATAACCGAAAATACATGTCCGTCTGTGTGATTTATTAACCAGTGTAGCTGGTTGGGGAATTTTTAAACATGGCTGGCAAATTGTAACTTCTGGTCCGTATGTTACTAATCAGAGGTAGTAACGCTTTGAAAGAAGAAAACAAGGATTTGGAACAGGTGTTAAAACGCGGCAGACGATACACATTGATTAATTTTGGTCGACCGATTCGCAGAACTTTAAAAACCAGTCAAACATTTTAAAATGGAGTTTCGGTATACGCCCACAAGTCGCGGCGGCCGTCTACGTCTACCTTGGTGATTTATATTCTCAGCCCTCTACTCAGGTCCTAGACTTTCGTAAATCATAGTCTCAAATAGTTTATCAAACACAGCAGAATTAGCTTACAACGTTTTAAACTTTCCGCTTGGTTCCAGTTGTATTTAGGCCTTCTCGCTTCTTGTTAATCAGTTACCTGACGATTCATATCTTTCCTATTAACGCAGTTCACACCAGAACGGAGAATTTTCCCTGTTAATGCTAAACATCCAATGGGACAACCGTAGATGTGCTTTTATTTCAGCTAGCTTGAGTAAGTAAACTGTGTCACGGTAAGCCTCAGTTTATCTGTGGGTCATTCCAATCGATTCACGGCGCATATACCCTGCACACTACACACGGCGACTGATTTTCTTGTCTGGCGACAATCACTTTACCTTGAACTGAATTATTTATTTCCAATCAACAGCTGACACATTGTATGAATACTTTCTTTCGAGCCTCACCTTGTTGCAGATAGCGCCTGTTCTCTTGTTTGAAAGTTTGGGTTGACTATATGCATCAATTCAATTTCGGTCTCATAAAAGAGGAAAGTGTAAAAACCACAGAACGTGAACCACATACCATTCCTCTAGTCCGCCATAGCACTTGTGGCCTAACATTGTCAAAACAGCCGTTCACCAAGTCCTCGAATTTCACCATCACTATCACCATAACAGTCATGATACTGATCAGAAGGTACTGCTGCACGGGCCGCCGGTCACCTCAATAATGACGTAGAATATCTCGGGAGAAGTGAAGGTTACTGAAAAGGTTAAAACAATTTGAAAATTAAAAGCAAATGTAAAAACCAAGAATAAACGAAGGCTGGGCTGAAGACAGAAATGGTATGACTGCGGATACTGCACTGACTTTGACACACTACCAACTAATAACTTGAGTGATCGCGAAGACATAAGACAGGCAGGCGACACCTGACAACTCTGTTCAATGGAACAGTTGAAGTTTTCATATTTCGCGACCACACTAAAGCATGACTACCACGCGGTTTTACTCCATTTTTGGTGGTCCCAGTATATAATACCCGGTGCGGTAAATGCTCAGCTGGCAGGCAGAGTATGGGACCCAAACATCGCAGGCTATGCAACTTGATCAGTTGACCAATTCGCCACACACCTCGACCATTCCGGGAACACGCGCCGGCGAACGGTCACATTACTCACGCAATCAGTCCAATTGATGTGGGCTAGCTAGCAGAGACAATGATGGTCAAACACAACAGGTTTTATTGTCATCTTCGTTGCGAGCAGGCCACGTTTCCGAACCATGCATCAAAACATAACAGACACAAGCACTATACTTCTTTCCTTCCAACGACAACCGGACATCCTTCCGATGCCACAGATGCCGCACGCTAGAAAAGGCTAATCGCTACTTTGCTGTCCTCGGTGGTATCTCATCAGTAGTGTTGCACTTTGACAAGACAGTGCTACTCAAGTGTGTGGGAGTCTCCACAGTCTCAAGATTACCTGCAACGAAGAAGGTAGTAGTAGGAATGCCCCGGTTCCGAAGCAACACTGTGCACTTTGATGATGGGAAGCGCATTCCATGCAACCCAGTTCGGTCACTAACCTCGTTCAGTATGGTCCGCATTTCTTTAACACAGGGGCTAAGAAAATATCATCCGTATACTCCAGATCAGTCAATCCAGCGCCAAGAAGAAGGTGAACACCAAGATCGTTGGACCCATCTAATGCGCCTACCAAAATGTCCTACGTGACAAAATAGAACAGAAACGGGGAGATCGGATACCTTTGACGAACACCACTAGAAGTGAACAGACCGTTACTTAGAGGGCATCTCGAATGAATGATGATGCTAGAATCGTAGGTTGGCATCTCTGGCAAATACCATACACAAAACTTCGAAATTGATATTGTGCTTGCCCGAGTAACTTGCTGATCAATTTGTTGTGGAGTGAAGATATTGAAGACGCCATTGTTTACCATGGATGATATAAGACTTAGAAGGTAAAACAGAAGGAGAAATTCTTAAAGAATGAATAATATAACTGTCAGGAGACCGATAACTTCTACTAATTCCCGGTCGTTTATATAGTGAAGGTGATCAGCTTAAGTCTTCAATCCAAAAGTCTGAGCTGCGAGATAATCGGAAATGACGTTTTATTGGGTTCCCTTGGTCGGAGCTAATGACTCAAGAGCCCGAGTTACTTGGTGGTGAAGTTCCTGCCAAACCCAAGAGTGTAGTGAATAAGATATTAATATCTGATTCTGAGCAGTGCTGTACCCAGTGGACCTACTTTTAGTCACTTAAAGCTTTTGAATGATTCCGGATTCTTTTCGACCTTACTGGATAATATGCAGATGGTCACGGTCAACCGTTGGACGGTCGAAGTGCTTTTTGCCTTCGGGTGTCTTTATTAACCCCCTTCTTCCTGCTAGGGAAGACAACAATGCTGCAACCATAAAAAAGATGGTTCTCCCTAATGCCCATAGAATCCCGCCTCACAACCTGAACACCTACGCGGTCAGTAGTACGACATATGAATGCATCTGCTTTTCATCTGACTTCTCCACGCTGACCTGTCTGACATGGTTGCAACTGGAAGGACCGAAGTCCTAGTCAACGTAGCACCACGGATCAACGCAGTACACAGGCTTGACCAGCACACTTAGGCGGCAGAATAAGTGAAGGCAGTTTGACCAACACCAAGTGTTTACTACATTCATTTTGGCTTCCGGAGTGGGGGTGGGTATACACTAGTTCGTAAGCCAGCTACAAATGGTTGTCGAATCCAAGCACGCTCGGAAAAAATAACGAAACAGAAAACAAAGATAAATCACTTTATCAGTCAGCTGTAGCTTAAGATCTGCGTAACATAAATTGGTCAAGTTAGCTGGGTAATAATCATGATTACAGAACCAAACTTCAAAGCATTTTGGTCCAAGATTCTGAAAGGTTTTTATTACGAATAGATGCCCGCTAAGGTAAATGCTTATTAACGGATATAGAATATCCGGTCACAGACCCGAAACAACCACACTTGTTCCTGCACAAATCAAGTTTACGTTACTGGCCCACCAACTAAATTTTGGCAGCCTTTGATAGTTGTGTTTAAGAGTATACACACGGTTGTAAAATTTGCAGGAAAAAAACGGAATAAGTGTTGAAGTATAATTGGTGTTTTGAATGACAATCTTTTGAAAAGAGTTTTCTGACTGTTTTCTATTCAGCTAGGAGTTTCAAGGCAGTGCGTTTCTTCGATACAGTTGATGGAAGCGACGAAACAAAGAAAGTTTACGGGATGCTAACTTTAGATCCTGCTCGTCAGTCACATATTAAAACAGGCAGAGTACATCAGATGCACTTGAAAACAGTGACTGAGTAGAATGAATTTAGGTTCAAACTACCACTGATGGTTGGTGGCGGAAGTAATTGGTGTGAATTGCTAACTTTACTTGCACATTGCCGATTAATTGTGTGTGATCGGTACGACCTCTTCAATAGTCAGAAGTCTGGGACTTGGAGGCCGTTTAGGCACCGAATGAACAAACTGATCTTGTCCATACTGTGGTGTGTCTCCGAAAGGCGCCTGACAAGTGATGGTGCCTAGTTTGGCGGTCGTTTGCTCGTTTCACTTGCGATTAACGAAACAGACTAAACTAACCACTCTGTATGCGTTTGACTATTCACTGACATAGGTATTGATCCCTTTTGCCTAGGTAACAATCGCTGCAATTTAAAATGAACTGTCAAACGGAGTGTCAAACAAAATGTTGGTCTGTATCACGTCTAGCCTTTCTACAACCAACTGGGAGGATTGCAGCGGGTGCGGATTGATTGCTGCGTGTGTGCACCTCACAACAGATTGAATCTATTGACCATGTAGGTGGTGGGCAGCTAACTTCGTTTAACCGGCAAATCAATGGACGCATTTTTTCAAATAATGCAGGCTACACGTTCCTAATTCTTTATCAATATGAACAAATACAAAGTCTCTGGAGCATCTGCTGGTGAACAATGCAGTGATCATGGTCTCCTGATTGTGTTCCCGATGATAAACCATTCAAGTTCGTTAGATCGACAATGTTTTCTTTGTTTATTGCTTGTAGACTCGATCTCAAAAGTTACAAATAGTTTTGAATGTGCTGGATTCATAAAGTAAACCATGAAAAGGAAGGTAGCGTAGCCAGCGAAAGTTAGAGTTACATCGACACAGCTCAGAAAGTGTCAGAATTGACTAACGTCACTCTTGTTGATAAGGCCACTCCGCAATCAGACAGCCTGTTAAGTTTCACTCCCAAAGTCCCGTTCATCGGTGAATGCTTCCATAAAACAGCCGAGTATTTGTTCTGCAGTGAACGGTCAAATCATCTTGGTTGGTTGCTTAAGTGATACCCCAATGACTGTTGTAATGAAACCAGCGGTTGTCTTCCTTGTTAAAAATTAATCCAGCAACTTTGTAGACATCCTAGAGTTGAATGGTTTTACACAGTTGTCCGGCTTGACTTAAGTTCTGTAGTACTTTGTAAAATTTCAGATATAAATGTTTTGGTGATGTATTGGGTAGAACTGCTCGCTGGACTCCGGTAAGAACCTGCCTAGCCGCACGAGGGATGTTGACATTTTCCTAAGAGCTGTCTAAGCACGGTGTTCGCAGCTGATTATACAAATATTCTTGAACCTCACTGCAGGAGCTTGCGAGGTGAACATACGGTCGTGAACACAAAGACAGACGCAGTGGTATCCCATGGTCAGCCCACACAAACCACATATACGCATCAATAATCACGACTATGGTCCTGTTCGGTTGTCGTGCGTTATCATGTTCAGACCTGACCTGTAGAATAGTACAACTCGTGGTGTAGATGAGCTGTGCTTTTTCTACGTACGCATATGCTTCCTTATCGATCGCCCGGGTGACCTTTGCTAAACGTCATGTACTAGAATAAGCTAAGTTCACACAAGCCCACCATGGTTTGCATCTCTCTGTATGCATGAACAAAATTTCACAAATGTCGCACACTGATGGACAGAAAAAGTCCACTGAAGTCACTATGGTATCGCCTCATTGTCCTGATATTACGACATAAACTCAGTCAGAGGGTTGCACCAGCCAGTCACAGAATTATCATTTTGGAATAACTGGTCACTCGGAAGGAACACTGTCGATAACACCTGTCTTTGGGTTAATTATCAACGATGGCGTCGAGGAAGTCCAGTTCACTCAGTTCCGTCGACCGAATGGTAGCTCATGCATGCACGAAATCACCATCGCATTGCTTTACGAGAACGTCCATATCGTTATGGATTCGTCCATCTCAAAATCTCCATATACCTGCTCTTCCATCCATCTTCCGGTAGTCAACATGTGACTGGTCAGTCCGCCTTCCATATTCCAGCTGATCGTCGAGATGTCAAGCTTGATGTGATTATGCTGTCGGATAAAGTGTGGATCGAATGGAAGGGCGGTATTTGGCAGATTCCAAGTAACACACTGATGCTGAGATGTAAGCAATATCGATACCGACCTACTACTTCATGCGGTAGGAGTGACTTAAAATTCAATCGGCGCACAAAAGTGTAACCGGCTGCGACCGAGACTCAGATCCGAGCAAAATTACTTATACTAAACTTCCTTCATCAATATTTTGTCCGTTTTGGTGCTTCTGTTCGTTATGCTTTTGTTGTTGGCGGTTGTTGTACACAGTTTTGACCAGTGCACTACTTGCGGATTGATATTGTTGATATGAACAACCCAGGTTACAGGGCTGCATCATCAAAGCATGGTATTCTCAATAGTATCTGCCAGATACTGCATTAACTAAAATTACACATAAGTCATCGAATATTCTCAGTTCGAATACAGTGCTCTCCCAGGATAAAACACACCCTCTCAAGAATAATTTACATGAACAGCGGAAGTTTTGTATTAAAGACCTTCGTTGAAGTGATAAATCTTTCTAAGCGTAAGATGAGTCCAGCCCCTCGCAGCCAAACAGTAAGATATTGAACCTAAGTGAATACAACGCAAAAACACCACTCCGAATAACCGAACTTTGATCCACTTCGAATTAAGTAGCTGACTTAAGATTTATCTAACAACATTTAGCTGTTTGAAGATAGTGAAATCACCACCCGTCTTATGGTCGATGATACTGTTGAGGACTAAACTCTTGAGAGTTCAGGGATTCCGTTTCCGAATATAAGCATCTGAATTGATTAACTCTAATGACGCAGTCGCAGTACGAACAAAAACTCATTCATTTGGAAAACGCGTCCAAGTTAACCACATTAGGTTGATGTCTTAGAGTTCATTCAGAAAGAAAAACCAACTGAAGGGCAACTCTAAAATTAACCTTCCTGAGATTGAGCTCATTTACTTAATCTCAATTAGAGGTGAAACAGTGGAGGCAATACCGGTTTGTTAACCAAGTATATCTGTGGATTCTTTCGGGAGGTGTGCTTCCTGTCAGTATCACAAAGAGCATATTAGCCGACTGTTTTAAAGACAGTAACTCCTGGATTGCGTAACACTACACTTTTGTTCCTTTCCCATCCTTCAAAACAATTGAATCAACATACGATTTTACAACACCGCATGTTCGTTACGTAATGGTCACAACAACCGAAAAGCAAAAGTCTCTTGATATTATGCCTCCCGCAAAGAGGTATAGCAGTTTCGTACAAAGAAGTTTGGGTTAGAATCCGATGTAAATTACGGTTTGGGAAAAGCAATATTTTAACATCTCAGTACTGCACTTCCGTCTGTCGGATTTCATTTGGACTAAGATAGTGAATAAAGAACAAAACAGTCTTTCACCGAAGAGAAATGTGTACTGTTCTGAGAGTTTTCGTGCTGCGGTGGATTAATATAAGTACTTTGATTATTGTGATACCAAAGCTGGCAGATGTGGTGATATAGTTTCCTTTACATTTCACTTTCATCTACTCTAAATTATTTTTATTTCCAGTCCGAATAAACTGTCTGAGTATATAGACTTTGCATGTGAAAAACCGAATGGTCATGTGGATATCAACGAACAACGGTACAATGAGAAAGGTCGTTCGCGCAACGGCAGGTTGCATAAGCTGATTGAGTGAACGAGGTAGCAAGTTTCTTGAAGCATTTTGCAATGAAAGAAAGCAGATTCCGGTTCACACATTCTGTTACCATTGTCTTCTGGGATGTCATTCGTACCAGTTAGCACGGCGACCACTCAATCATTTTTATCTAGTCAGTGATTTGCTCTGAGGTTGTAATTTTCATTGCAGCTGCAAACCAGTCACATTCGTTGACATGATATTATATCATGTTTACCTACTGAGTTGTTGTAAGTGTGCTTTAGATGAGCGTACTATTAATCAGTGGAGGCTGTTACGCAGCATATCAAATGCTCTCCCACATCTCTAACTTTAGCAATTATGGTTTTGATAAGGGTCAAACTCCGTAGTGACATAGCAAACACTTAAAAATCAACCACCCCAAAAGACTGATGACTTGTCAGTGTCACTCTTTTCACCATGGGTTCAAATACATTAGAGAATTACACCCTTACCGTTGTCTACTCGAAGAAACAATGATTATTCCAAAACTCTTAGACTACACAGAGAACACGGATAAAGTGTGCATGCTTGATCTCCGAAATTGCTTCTAACGTTCAATCAGACCAACATAGTCAGTCCAGTAGGTGTGCATAAAATGACACCACAAGTGATTGTACTCTGTTACGTCTGCCTAATCCATGCTCAACATGGTCAAAACGCGTCAGTCTTCCAATGCGCTTTCAACTTCTCCAGTGACTACAATGTCCAAAGTTTCATTAAACTGTGGAAATAAGTTGCGCGGAAAAGCGTGGAAGTTGGGCAACATTTGTTGTTTTCAGTCACTCAGTGGACAACTTTTATAGATAAACTAACTGTCCATAGAAAAAATCCAGGTTCAATAACAACATTTCTGAAGAACTGTGACGGGTTTAAGCGCTTCATGCGAAATTGGTCGGCCTAAGTGGATCGCCAGCAGAAAAACTGGTACTGTCTGATAACAGGTCACACTATGGAGAATTTTCTTAAGGCTTCCAATTCTATATGCATAATGTAATGGTGTTAAAGTAGTCTCGGAACTCGATTCACATGTCTCATATGCGTAACTGTCTTAGCGGGGAAGTAAAGGAGAATAGAAATGTAGTGAGCGATTTTGAACTTCAGATGACTCGGTGATACGTAAAGTCGAATCAACCGGAGAGACTAACAGCAAATAACTTTTTATACTCTGAGAGATCATTTCCTGTGAAAATGAAGTTCACACATTCACTACAGAATAAGTCTGCAACTTCTTATTTCAGCCTTGAATGAGGTGGGTCAAATGTGGCCGACAATGTTAATATAATCGAGTAATAACAGCAAACCAGGCTATCAGTCACAGACGTCCCTCATCCATATTTCTTGTTTGGAGTGTGAATTGGGAGGATGTTTTCCTAGACGGCATGAATATTGTTGGTTATCCTTTTGTTTTTTATCATCCGTTAAAATCAGATTGATGACAGCTTGTCAACGATAAGCGGTTTTTGTAACCCTGTTTTTTGAAATAAATCCCAAATATCACCAAGTAGTTAAGTCGACCTAAACGCTGGAACGACCTACCAAAACCAGCACCCATAAGTGGGGCATCCGCGTACATTCAGAACAGTTATCGGATAGAGCAGGTTTAACTCAATTTAGTCACTTGGGCGGTTCTTATCAGCTCCTGGTGCCAAGTGGAAACGGATTCTTGCACAGTAGATTTATCAATAAGGCGGATTCTTTGAAGCGCTTGATCAGAAAGTGTCTGCTAACGTAAATGCTGTTGGTCCACAAGATAGGCGGCCAAACTTCGTCTGTTTATTGTGCCGTGTTCAATCAGTCGTTTTGAAGAACTAGTTACCTATCGTTCGATCGGGAGTATCAGTTCCTGTTCGGCCTCAGGTTTGCTAAATTAGCTGCTATCGATCGTGCCAGTATCATTTTTCTTGCTGATTTGTCACGTTTTACAGTTCGCTCCCTTTTTTGATACGTGTCTATGGAATTTGCTTCAGTGGTGAACTAAGGAACACGGTTAGAATGTGGTTGCTGAAGTTTACAACTTCGACCAAAACGACTGTGGTCAGTTACGTGGGTTCAGTGTTTGCCCTAACGTTCCCGTTGGGAAGGCGATCATGCATCAGCACTACGTTGAACGATGTCTTCTCCCTCCACTGGGTGCTAGAAGCTAATAAAAATCGTTCATCCGATTAGATTGCAGTGAACCTTCCTACTCCTACCTTTGTTCTGAATACACATAAATACCCCCAGTTAGGGAGTGATAGTTGAAACTACGTTAGAGATATTCAAGACCGTTGGTGTGGACTTTAGCTCACGTTCCTACAGCATGTGGTGTAATACTCACAAAAACAGTGACACAGGGTTTTCAAAAACCAAGTGACCCCACGGCATTGTTGTTTTAATGAATGATTAAAGGAACTGAAATTGAAATGTTCCCCCTCGATGAATAGGTCCGAAAGCTGTTCACACAAGTGAATTGGGGAGTTATTGCTACGCCACCTGTAGATGCAATACAGTCACTCATGATGAGATAAAAAAGCGAAATTCTGGGAAGTCGTTTTGAGCTCTGAAAATTGTTTTATCCTCAGAGCTAATACATAAACAGAAAACGTTTAATGACTTCCACGAAGAATGTGACTGATTCAGAATTGTTCTAATTCCCCCAACACCAGGCACGACCAGTGGCGTGACATTGTGTCGCAGTAACTTGTACCCTACTCACCACTTGTCGCAGTGACGACATTGTTAAAGTGGCTACCTCGTTTACCTTCTTCTTATCAGCTTCACAGTCTCAAATATGATGGTTTCAGTAGTCAATTGCATATAATCCATGCCTGTAAATTGAATCACCTGATTAATTATTACCCCATTCCCGACGGTAAGATATTGCTTCTAGCGTTGTTGGTAGGTACAGTGGTTTGCTGCACAGTAACAAACACGGGCTCAGTTCACAATGCTGCCCGTCTATTCAGCTTTACTTGCTACCTATGATGAATTACATCAAATAGGCGGTTGTGCATGTTATTCAGATCGTGCTGTTTGGGTCGGTGCATCACTAATTGCTTTTCAAGTTGCGTGAGCATTTTATGTCACACACTCTGATCTCTCATTCATATTTTTGGGTTCTCTCACCTTTCCAGGATGTATTTAGCGACTTAGAAATATTGGCCGTGATCTTCGCCTCTGCGGTCCACGACGTTGACCATCCCGGCTTGACAAATCAATATCTAATTAACACAGGTAAGCAGTATGTGGAATTTGTTCACTAGAAACTTCATGCTCATAACAGTGCACCTTTGATTATGTTATTCACATCGGTTGTAAGCGACTAACTTTATTTGTAACTGGTTTTCAGCGATGCATCGGCTAAGCAGTAGCGCTAAACATTTATGAAATATCTGATTGTTAAAACAGAGTTTACATGATGCACTGCAAGTTGACATCACAGATTGTGCGGAACGATTAAAAAGTCGATGTTGTTCATATGTGCATGTCGGGTTGGACAGATTGCTGAACGCTGTTAGAAGTATCACAGTTTGAACGGAAGTAACGACCAACCACAAGTTAAGTAAAAACAATCTAACGACCAACTACAATCTAGTCTCGTGAGCTCAACTTAACCGACTTAAAAACGCCACTAAGATATTCCTTTTGTCAAATTGAAACCACAGTTGCAACTGGGTAAGCACTAATGATTGACGTTTGTTATCTGGTTATCTTTACAGATTCGGTTACATTCTAATTTCTCTGCGGAGTGCATGGTGGTTTCACTAAACACAATATACTGAAATTTTCAGTAGACACTGTTCTACTTATTTCCCAGTCACTTGTCGATTTCTGTGTTGGCTTTCCGTCTAGGAAACGTATTTGACACACACGTTGTCATCACATTATGCCACTAATGTGGACATCTTGTACTGAGTTCCTAGTATACCTCTGTAATGGTGGCAACGAATTATTAAACAAGCATATGGGGTCTGATCGACATCTGAGCAACTGGTTGAAACACATTTAGCCCGACCTCTCTACAATTGATATAACTAGTCCCCACGCGACAGTTCCCTGTCGTGAATGTCAGTTAGTCTGATAATGATCTGTCGAGCTCATTGCAAGGTGATCGTCTAATTTGAAATTAGGTTACTGGTCTATCAAAACTGAGGTTTCATTTGATGTGATCGAAAAATTTAACCCTGGAAAATATTGAAATAGCTCTTGTTTACTCATTCAGACGAATTTTTAAGCATGCTTTTTTAAAATAGAGCATCAGACTCGACTTTTGCTCTTGTTCACAATAATCCGTAGTGCATATCCTTGTCAAAACCAGAGTTAAACTCTGGTTCACCTTCGTATGATGCTCAGATTAGACCTATCTACCTATCGACTACTTATCATTAACCATATTGGTGAAGCTAAAGATAGGCACCCGAACATCCAGGTAAAATAGGTGGTGGTATGGATTTTCACTCATCACGTGAGATAACTTTATCCTAAGAATAATTGTTTTTTTGGCAACTGTTTACAGTCGGCCATAACATTAACTTGATAAAGTCGTATGAACATATTTAAAGTGCTTCTGAAGGTAGTGACACCCAAGCTTAAATACGCAATGAGTGAAATTTAACGGAATGCAGATAAGAGCAAAATCTGTTTAAAAAAATAATATTGATGGAATGTCTGAAACTGTTTTATTAAATAATGCACAAACTGGTGTCGCCTTAGCTTTTTCTAAACAAAAGAACCTGTTCCGATTTACGATGTTATTGCTTGGGAGGCGTCCCTATTAAGGTTAGGCGCGATCGAGTAACCTGATCACAGGAAGACATGAGTAATTATATAGATGTGATCATACAATTGCGTTCAATCTGAGGCAGAGGTCGAATTTGTCAAGACGGTCGCCCCATAAGGGTCACAGTTCAAATAAACGCTGCTGGGTGTCAAGCTGCTGAGCTGAAACATGAACGAAACTAAGGTCTCAAATTGAACATCACTCACAATTGATCGCAGCTGTCGCATTCCCATAGAATTTCCAGTCGGCCCATTTCGAACTGCAGAAGCACTAGAATCCAGTTTCGCTCTCATTAGAACTCGTCAGTAGTGCATATCATCGCCACTGCAGCCGGGACTTGAACCACGAACACGTTGTGCATGAGGCAACCGTCTTTACCACTGCGCCATTGACCTCACGTTAGCAAGCACGACCGAATTATCATATGTGAACACTCAACCACTTTCGCTTGTGAGTAATGATCAGGTTGCCCGATCGTCTCGAAATCGAGACACAGTTAGTGTCTGTTAACTCCGACTGGAAAGTCTATGGGAATGCGACAGATGCGATCAAGTGTGGGTGATGTTCAACTCGAAATTAACCAAATCCCCGACTACTCGTCAGTAATCTAAAATATCGCTTAGCAGGTTTAATGAGATCGGAGATTTCGACCTGTCTAGGAAGTCCTAATCGCGGGATTATCGATTGGAGTTAACAGACACTAACTGTGTCTCGATTTCGAGACGATCGGGCAACCTGATCATTACTGACAAGCGAAAGTGGTTGAGTGTTCACATATGATAATTCGGTCGTGCTTGCTAACGTGAGGTCAATGGCGCAGTGGTAAAGACGGTTGCCTCATGCACAACGTGTTCGTGGTTCAAGTCCCGGCTGCAGTGGCGATGATATGCACTACTGACGAGTTCTAATGAGGGCGAAACTGGATTCTAGTGCTTCTGCAGTTCGAAATGGGCCGACTGGAAATTCTATGGGAATGCGACAGCTGCGATCAATTGTGAGTGATGTTCAATTTGAAATTAACCAAATCTCCGACTACTCATCAGAAACTAAAGTCAACGATTTCATTTTCAAGAGACTGCGTAGAATATTTAGCTAAGTGTGAAAACTGCGATTAACTGTGATCACCGATGAATTCAAATAGGGTAGAATCCATGATTGGTGACCAACAACCACCATTTACTGGGCTTAAAGCTTACTGGGGTGGTTAGCACAGTATGTATTTCTTATGGGTAGGATACCTACAGAAACCAGACATATAGGTGACCTTATTGTTTATAATGTTGAAAATATTACCTCTCCGTCAGCCGTCAATTTCCCTTAATTTGTTTATCGATTTTCAGTTAGCTTATCGCGTGTGACACACTCATCCATACTTCCGTGCGGATGGCTTGCCAAAGTGATTGAAATAGTCCGTCCATTAGCGATGATTCTAGTTGGCATTAGTTTTTCACATCGCCGAACTTTTCCCCAAACAAGTGAATGCCGCCACAATAGATTAACTCACAAACAGTGCTTCTTAAACCATCCGATGGATGTACACATTCACATTGACAAAAAACCACATTTGGCATTCTTTTAAACAATGTGAAACGAAAAGGAAACAGGTGTGTATTCAATGAATAATGCATTTCGCACGCAGATGAAACTTAATACTGTTGAAAGTCGTCGCTGATTACGTTAGTAAGCAAAAGTGATTCCTATAATTTGGCTCTCAACGGTGGAATTGTGTTGAGTCTACGAAGGTATGCCCCATCATCATTGGTTTCATGCCTCGTCACCATTTCATCATCATGTTTGGTTGGCTTTCGACTTTGCACTGGTACGGCTCGAGAACTCCAATGGGGGTGAGATACGTGGCTTACTTCCAAAGCAGTGAAATCGATGACGTCATTGGCAGCAGTTACTACAAAATTCCCTGCCTGGAGATTCGTTTTTCCGATGGTCTCCTAGCTCATATAATAATTCTGTGTTAACAGTGGCTATTACTGACACATAAGCAACGAGCAACTTCTGTTCGAGTAGGTCATCCTTCACAAGATTGAACGCGTAGATGGAAAGCACACCCGTCTTTATATATAAGGGCTTAAACCATTTGTGTCGAAGGTTGATCAAAGTTACGCCTGTCTTCGCAATGCCACTACTGATGGTCACATTCAAGCCACCACCAAGACCCACATAGACACGCAGATGAACAAAAATAACAAGTTGAATAGACACAAAACTACTTACTAGATGAAGGTACTTACCAAGAACAAACTTACCACTTTGTATTTCGCGGGACGGCGAAGTATCCTCAACGGCTAGTGATATTTATGTCAGCAAATTTATTCAGTTTTCACTTCCATGGCTCATTTTCGGATCATATTCATGGTTTTTAATAGTGCTATCATGTATAACAGTGAGCGAACGTATTTGAACGATTTCTGTGGCGTTTACTTGACACTGGCTGCGAAGTAGATCAATAATGAACAGTAGTACATGAACGCCGAGTTCCCATTGTCTTGTGGACTGGCTGCTCAAATCCCCGAAGAATTATGTTTACTCTATCTTATTCACGCAAGCATGTAAAAATTTCGTCAGAATAATCATGGGTAACATTCGAACGAGAAGATTGGGACAAGTGGTGATGCCTTCACTAATCAGGGCACTACAGTACGGGCAACAATTTGTCCTTATCACTAAACTAAACGTGTTAAAAATTTTAAATGAGACCTGATTGTGAAAAGACAGGTCTTCGGCTGGATTCGAACCAGCGACAGAAACAATGTCTCAGCGCGGCAAGCACTCTATCAGCTGAGAAGTTGTATATGATTTGCAGTACAAATTGCTTGCTATTGAGAGAAAAAGGTGCACTGTGCAAACGATACACAGAAACGGTCTAGTTGACAGAAGACAATCTTGTCCAGTTACACCTTCACTGTCGGCAGATTACATTTATTGCCACTTCACAAAAATAACAACTATCTGGAAGAAACCACCCTTGTTTGTTTCCATCAGTGACCCATCAGGGGCAGGGGCGCAGCACACGGCTTTATATATGTCAAACTACGGACTTATCACAAGAACAAAACCTTTAACGGAGCCAGTTTTAAACTTGATTCCCTAATATTTTCTATACGAACTACAAATCGCAGTCTTGGTCACATTATACGTACCGTTTGTAAAGTTTAGTTCACGTGCGAAGTCATTTTTCCGCCTCTAATTTACTTAATTCGTCAGCCAATAAGTCCATGCGACCATTCATGATTATTGTATTTTTTAGTGTGAATTTTTATTGCGTCTTGATACTGACCTTAGAAAGTTTGAAATATTTTGACTTTTGTAGACGTTCTGACGAGACGGAAACGTGGCAAAAATTGACAGCGCTTAGAACATTGGTGGATTTGATCGGTCGGGTTGATAACTTAGGTACCGGTTTTTACGAAAGTTCGAAATTCAGGTTAAAATGGTTTCTTGACAAAGTTACATCATCACTACTTAGGAATTTGGGCAAATATCACCTACATCTGAATCAAAAATGTGTCTAATCGACCACTTTCCGATGACGAAAAAGGTGTCCTCGATAACGCATTCAAGTTCAACGTCAAAATTGCGGTAGATGAAGAATTTTTGTTGTCAAAATATTCACTGAAATCCGACTGACTTTTTGGAGCAGTTTAACCATAAATCTGACAAGCAATCGATGAGCTGCAACAGGCAATTTACTAATCTCCACAAGACTGAGACTGAATCAATAGGGACTAAACGAAAAAACACTATACTTCACTGTTTAACAAAGGATAAATGACAGTTACTATGGAGAAATCAGACCAAATCGAGGAAAGGAATCGATTGCTGTCTACTACCTGAACAACGCTAACCTTACCGTAAAACTGGTTAACAGACTCAAAGATAATAAAAGAACCTTAAACCTTCTCTCAAGGTGAGTAAATGAAAACATCTGGAATAGCTACCAGACGTTGCAAAAAATTCTAAATTATACAGTGTCAAACCTACAATGTGACGCCGTCTTACTGAGACCACTAGTAGCCATGTACGGTACACCTACATGGAATCGTAACAAAAACCTGTAGAAGTGGCTAGGATGTAATACCAAATTGTTCTTAATAATCTATCAGCAATCTTCGACAAGGCTGTAATAATCCGAATGTCGGCAAAATAAACGCATTCGAAACCGCGATTTTCCTTAGCTTCACGAAATTCTCTAACTGCATCGGCCACGTTCTGATCAAACGAAGTTTGCGTTAACTACAGCATACAAATTCCGATCAAATCAATGACTTATATAACAGTGTCTGCTCACCACTTCAGATTCAATAGTTGAATCTACGGAGAGCTGAAACGAAGTTCCTTGGTGTCTCTAATATCTGGATTAATCGCTGAATTAGTTATGCATAGGTTAGAAAATATCGTGCTGACCAAAACTGCGGATACAGCATACCGAAGATAGGTTTATAATACACGGTTGGCAGCATCGGAAAAGGAGTAGCATGTCGCAGTGACCGAAGCCAAAGGACGCCTGCACTTAACCATCAACGCAAGTGGCTTGTGCTGCACCACTTGCGGTTCCTCTCACATACCACGTATCCGGTGTAAACTCGAAGGAATAAGATCACTAGGTGTGTAAGTGGGATCTTTGTGTCCAGCTGGCCAATGCTGGCTAACCAATTGAATGGCTAGCAGGAAAAGGAAACCCTTATCTCTCGGAAATAAACGCAGAGAGAGACTGCAATTATAAGATCTGTAATGAGAAGAAAGATGTGTAAAATGTAATACAAGAAGCATCTTAGTGTACAAGTGTTTGTTATTGCTGTCTAGAGAAGATAAGGATAAAAGACGAAATTCACATCGGATTACGAAAAGAAAAGGCAGACCATTCATTATAAAATACACCAATAAAGATGGAGAAAAGGATGAGTAAAAGACTGCGGACACCCAAGCTTCTGAAAAGGGGAGTGGATTAGCTGTCAAACGATCGTGGACTTGATCGATGTAGTCAGTAACAGAAATGAAACGGATATACTAACATTACCTACCTGAGCCTAACGTACTCATCGTCTCTTAGCCGACGGTGCACTATGCGTACGCTGTTGATCTACTCATCCAAGGCGGCCGCGCATTTGCTTTCGCACACATCGTAACGCCATACAGACATGTACACACGACCTATGGCACATATGGTTCCTTTGCGTACAGCGCGCTTTCGTCCCCGGCCGCGCAATAACTGACCGTAGAACTCGCGGACGCCTGTCCGAGTGGTATTCATCCAGGTCGTCCGGTTCAACGCTATTTCTTCCCAACATCTACAGAAGTTGCTTCGAAATACGGTCATCGTCTAACCAACCTAACCAACGAAGCCGTAACAGAATCAGTCAAGCTTCCATCACGTCTACGTCTACTCGCCATGGAGGTCTATAATACACAGACATACGGAGAGAGCGGACAAAATCACTTCACCCAACCATGTTTATAATGTCAGATGTGCTGTGGAGATTTCAAGCAGTAGAAGGTCGTTTCTTTTCATCGCACTAACGAGCCGGAAACTCACCGGTACCTCAACACAAAACATACGGATCGGGTTTTAAGTTTTCACAGTAACAGTTTGTTACAATACAAATGTGGCTGCACGCAAACCATATTTAGAAGCACATAAGCATGTGGCAGTACAACAGAGTTTACAACAGAACAAAAGTACTAGTATCAAACAAGTCTCATCGAAGGATATCTATGAAATTTCGTCGGACTGAATCTACTGTGTGTCGAAAGAAATTCAAACCTTATCAAACTATAAAGCAGCGAGTGGTGTACCATAACTAAGCAACACATCAAAATTGGCTGAATGCTACTGCGTCTGAAATGGGTCACTTTAGAACACAAACCCTCCGCAGTCCTGTGAAAAGTACAACGAAAACCGAAGGAACAACTTAAAAATATAGAAGTAAGGAAAGTATCGTAGAAAACCACATACGACACCTGTAAAAAAACGGTAAGTTGGCTATACCGGAAGAAGTTTATTTGTTTAATTATGTGAATAATGAAGTAACCTTCAGGAGAGACCACTGATTTCAGTTGACGTCCTTTTACTAAGATCAAGCAGGATGTGCATCTAACATAAGCGCTGCAAAACTGCCCGCTCAGATAGGCACTAAACAATCAACTGGATTTCTGAAAGGCTGATATTAATCAAGCGGACCAATAGACAGTTCTTTTACAATAAAAAGACAGCAGGTCAACGAGAAAGAGAGTCTTGAGAACACTTACACAGGAGCATGGGCAAATATTAGCGTATCACTGAATCAGACTGAGTTAGTCAGGTTGACTGTAAAAGCGCAAGAGTGAGTAACCAACCCCTTCAAGGTTCAACAGCGAAGAACCCGTGAACAATCCAATCAAAAGTCAAGTAGTAGCAAGAACCAGTCACTTCATCTACTAGTCATGAACAACGGGTCAAAAGCCACTTTAATGTTATAAATAAAGCCCGGCCTTCATCGGACTCTACCAGTATCATACCTACACGCTTCTATCGTTAAACTGATGGTCACCTTGAATCGAGACGAAAAGTTTACAATCTAAATATCAACTTCGTCAAACTACCGATCATTAACACAACATTTTAATGTTTAGTCAATGGTATGTAGGAAATAAATTGCGATTATGTAAACAAGCGCAATTCGACAACTTGTTAAAGCAATTATCATTATCAGTTAACCACAAATGTGAGTTTTTAGTGCGTACGTGCACTAAATTAACGCTTTATCAGGTATACGCGGAAATACCAGA
>LUCH01000576.1:162099-181528 GCA_013368495.1 Paragonimus heterotremus | reverse complement strand
TATTTTCGCGAAAATGGAGGGAAAAATTTTTCATCACCAAGTCAGTATTTTTGGGACTTATTCGATGTATTTCAATTTTTCTATCAATGACACTTACCTACAATTGATGTATTGTAGGTACTTTGCCTGAAATTTCGATTTTAAAATTTCAAAAAAATATTTAAAATTCGAGGATTCGCGCCAAAAGGACCGTTTTGCCTTTTGAACGACCTTCAAGGCGAATCCCGTGTAACGGATAATTGCCGATGCTTATTTGACGACGACTCTGTAGCCCAGTTGTCTCGAATAGGGCTACTGACCTTTGTGATATCCTACGTCGAATCTTATCGTCGGTGTTCGGTGTGACTCTTTGCAAGCAAATGAATTACAGTGGGTTTTACGGGACGCATCAGATCGGCCAAGTTGAAATAATGATTATTACACACAGGAATACTGTTCATCTCTGATTAGTTATTTTCAGACGCGGTAAACACCTCCTGTTTCACTAGAGAGACGGATAAAAGGTGGAATCGGTGATTAGAAAGTGGTTCCATAACGCGAGAGACCGCGCAGATGAACGAAAACTCAGCATGAAGCCTGAAGCTATTTGGCTATCCTCTGCCACATACCTGTCATACAGATATGTGTACATATGTACGTGAACGTTCTTTTGTTTTTGCACGTATACACGTACGTATTTAAACAGCTGTTCTCAGCGTTTTTATCTGCTTGTCCATTTCTACCACAGAAGTGAAGACCTAAACGCATGCGACAGGAATTACGAGCGATTGTCATATGTAGTACAAAATAAGGTGCATCGTCATGTTAACCGTCATAACGTTTCCTTTCAACTCGCATTTCGGATAGGTGGAATACGTGTGCCGAAATTACAAGGCCGCGAATCCAGTAAGACGTATAACTTTCAATAACTATTGTGTCTCCGATTGCACACTACGTTAGCACGTTGATTGTGCTTTATCCAGTGTTGCACACGAACCGTAAGTTGTCATCCAACAATTAGTTATCGCCGGCTGACTCCGGCTGTTTGCTTACGCGTTTTTATCCACCCAAACAGCGACTCTATTTTGCCCTGCTTCACTGACGTCCTCATTTACAATCTCTTATTGGTTACCCTGCAGATACTCTTCGAAGATATGCAATCTATATGGACAATGAAGATTGGTGAGCAAAGGCCCTGTTTGCACTCTCAGCCTTTTGTATGGGAAGAAACTAGTGTACTGATCCGGAAAACCGTGCTGTACCTTTGTTGTGGTGGACAATAAATATGCATGCAGTTAAAACGTTTTATTCACAGTCGCTTGCATTCTCGCATTGGTGAGTCTTCAGGTAGATAAGGGGGCAGTGAGGATACGACAGAACCCTAAAATCAGAAGAACTAAAATAATAGTGCGTAGATGTTTAGAGAAATCGGGTGCGAATAGGAGTTTTTGTGCAGTAAAACGATTTTCGAACCAGTCCCTATTTTGCCTTCATGGGTCCTCTTGGGGGCTGATCGGCCGAACCCCACGTTTACCTGCCGCCAGCCTCCAAAAGCCACCAGGGTTCCCTAAGGGACCACATGTGATGTACTATTCGGAATTAAACCACTGCCGGACGCATTCGTATTAACATGTGGAGCCACCAACTGTTGCAATATGCTTTTACAGGGTGTTTCATTCTTCAGTAATGCGATGGAGTTCAAGGGAAAGCTAGCTGAGTGCTGGTCAGTTTTCTTCCCAGACTTATTGTGAGGGTTTAGTTTGGATGATCTTCCCAAGTGCATTCCTTGCCAAAGCTTTGGGTTGGGCAACTTATCTTTATTTGCTATTTTTGTTATCACTTTTAAATCTTATTCATTGGTTTTATTTTATTCACAGAGTTAGTCTTAGCGTCTGGCAGTATTAGTCATAGGAATCAAACCCACATTAGTCTTACACTAAACTCTTGTTTCACGTCATTTGTGCCGCGCAAACTGTGCACTTTCTCTTATCGGCCACCACTTCCGCGCAGAATACGTCGTCTCCTCGACGACCGTTCCCATTTATTCGCAAAGCATAAGATTATGGGAAACTCGGAGGACCTACGCGCGTTCCACATCGTTAGAAATAGGTGTAGACGGGAAATCCGTGAGCACACCAAACGCGTACAAAAAAATGTCCTCATCAAAGCTCGCGGGAACAAAAACTTTTTAGTTAAGCACATGCGACGACTAAGAAAGAATAAACCCTCGGCCTTTTCTTTGCGACTTCCCGACGGGGAGACCTCATCTGACTCCCTAGTTGTCGCCGAGTTATTTAAGGAATACTACACGGCAGTCTACGACGTCGCACAGCCGGAATGGCACCCTATCCTTCAGCCGCAGAATTTCCGGCAACCACACGTTACTGCCGAGTTTTCCGTGCTGGATGTTGAGGACCATTTATCTAAGCTAAATTCATATAGTGCAATGGGTCCTGACAAGATGCATCCCAGAATTCTCAAAGAAGCAGCCGCCAGTCTGGCAGAAACTTTTTATAAGCTGTTCAAACAGACACTGCAGACTGGCATTCTTCCTAACGCATGGAAAGAAGCGACGGTCACGCCCATATTTAAAGCGGGTGACCGGCACTCTCCGGCTAGCTATCGGCCAATCAGCCTCACTAGTATTCCGTGCAAGATAATGGAGCGCTTATTAAAGCGTGCCATCCTTAGCCACTTCTTATCAAACCATCTTTTTTCCTCTACCCAGCATGGCTTTCTTCTCAATCGGTCATGCATAACTAACATGCTTGTTTTCATGGACAGTCTGACGGAGGCCAGAGACAATGGCCTCATCTCAGATGCCATCTTCTTCGACTTTGCCAAGGCTTTCGACCGTGTCCCACACGGCCCCTTGAAACACAAACTGGAATCCTATGGTATTCAAGGAGAGGTTCTTCGCTTGATTGTCTCTTTCCTCGATAATAGGACGTTCAGAGTTAAAACCGGAACAGAACTTTCATCTTCTTCTCTCATTTCTGCGGGAGTTCCTCAAGGGTCAGTGTTAGGTCCCCTGTTGTTTCTGATCTACATCAATGACCTTCCGGATAATATTTCCAGCAACACCCTCCTGTACGCCGATGACCTAAAAATCTGGAATGCCACTGATCCCAGTGCACTACAGATTGATCTTGACGCGATTAAGCGTTGGTCGGACGATTGGAGTCTCCCACTAAATGACAATAAGTGCGCTCATATGTCACTCGGTGGAGACTCCGGCAATGCCTTTGTGATTCATAGTGCATCGAGCACAGTAGATATTACGAAAATCGATCTGAAGAAAGATCTAGGCATCTGGTTGTCGTCTAACCTTTCTTTTGCGCATCACCATGAGATGGCGGCGAGAAAAGGGTTTGCCTCTCTTAGAATGATTAAGCGCACTTTCCCCCGTATAAACAAGAAAGCGCTCCAAACGCTGTACGGGGTTTATATAAGACCGCTCCTGGAGTATGCAAATCAGATCGTGTATACCGGTCTAAAGAAAGACATACTAGCTGTTGAGCGTGTCCAGCGCGTGGCTACCAAACTAGTCACAGGCCTGAAAAACGTCGCGTATGAGTCTCGACTTGAAATTATTGATCTATACCCACTTGAATTTCGACGGCTCCGCGGTGATTTAATTTTCACACACTTCCTCTTTAGAGTAGGCCTCGTTGATCAGTTCTTCACTGTATCGAATGATGACGGACGGCGAGGACATAACAGGAAGCTGTTCAAGCTTCGTCCGAGGACCTTTCTCAGGCAGCAGTTCTTTTCGTATAGGGTTGTTAACTTCTGGAACAGCCTTCCTGCTGAGGTCGTCAGTAGCGCATCTAGCGGCAGCTTCAAATCACTACTTGACTCGCATCTTCTAAAAAACATTTTATACGAGTAATCTTAGCTTGTTTTGTGACATTTACTGTAATTCCCAAGGGCGGTGCTACACCCTGTTTTCCATGAATGCCTTACAGATCAACAGACGCCCACTTGAAATTGAACAAGAAAAACTGACTGGATCCGGGACCCTTGGGCCTCTGCCTCGAACCCGTGTATCAATCGCTGAATCGCTGAAAAGTCATTACAATGAGAGGATAAACTTGTATGTATTAGTGGTAGCTGTGAACTTGTTTTCTGATGGCATTGGTAGCTTGAACTCCTCAGCTTTCATCTGGTAACCATCATAATAACTCATGGAAGTGAAGGATCTCTTCTCATTATAGTCACAGCATTGGGGGACCTCAGAAGTCCACTGGTACAAGAAACTGGACAATTTCTGACTGAAGCCGTTTCGTCCAGGAAACTGAACTGAACCGAACTGACAGAAAACATAGTCTGATCAGTCTCCGGACCACATCAGTCAAGCATTTGGCCGTCAACAGGCGCAAGCCTTCTTCAAGTTCTGCATTCGACATTGAAATTGAACTATGACCTTTATCCAAACTTTGTTGTACCAATAAGCGCTCGAAACTGATTGGCTTGTTTTGCGACGCTGATTGCTGCCGCGTGATTGACGTTGTTTGAGTCTTCGGCTGTGTAAGTTGTGTGCATGACTTACTAAGACTTTGGCTCATACTTGTCGACTTTTGTTACCATTTCCAGATTCCCGGTGTGTTCCTGTGCTTCGGAAGAACGTTGTTACTCGGTGTCTCCACTCCGTTTCACTTTACCGTTTCAAGTGGAGCTTTGTATCCGTGAACATGAAGGCTGTTTGTGTACTTACCGGCCCATCTGATGTGCATGGAACCGTTACCTTTCACCAGGACGTAAGTCGAATCTTGCGCAGAATTGAACTAGTGTCCCAGCATTCATCTGCTCGTAGGATTTTCAGCGATTCGTAAACTTGTTTGAGGCTGGAGGCCCAGGTCCCCCGAACCTAATCAGTTTGTTTTGTTATTCGACAGGCTTCTATAGACCTAAAAGGCAGTCGTCAAAAACTGGATGTGACACTGCTCTTAGGAAAGACGACAAGTACCGCGAACAGAGTTTACTCTAGAGTAAACTCTGTTCTCGGCACTTGTCTTTCCTAAGCTGTTGCTTTCTACTTCTGTCGATCATCCATTGAACCTGCTGAAGTTGACTTACTAACCTAACGACAAGTATCACGAACAGAGTAATTATAATTGCCGTTGGCTATAGTTACATGGTCGTAGTCTATGAGCGCTGTATACAGACCTGTATACTAAGACCATGTAGCTGGCCAACGGCGATTATAATTACTCTGTTCGTGGTACTTGTCGTAAGGTTAGCAAGTGAACTTCAGTGGGTTCAATGGATGATCGACAAGTAGAAAGCGGCAGCTTTTGATGGTTCCGTTTCTCCAGAAGAGGACTCTCGAGATCCGTACCAGAGGAATAGTTACACGTCGCGACTTTTCTTGATTGTAGCAGAGGGCTAAATGCAGAATAAATAAATGCATGCTTACTGTTGTTGTGCACAAGTATATAGCTTGGTGAATGTACATTGTTAAGTGTGAGTTATTCGACAGACGAACAAACACGCATGGATGTACGCAGGAGAGTACGCCGGGGAACGGACTAAGTGTTTGAGTGGCAATCTCGACGAATTTTGAACGCGGACACTGTCGTGGCAATCATACTGTTCTCTTGCAGAGTTCCAGGCTTTGAAGACCTGAACTGGAAAGAAAATGTGCCTTAGTCCAGGTCTGCTGTACTGATTTTATTTTCAAGGGATGCCCTCTGACTTAGCTAGTATCCGCAAAGTGAGCAGGGATCTGCACGGATGGTTAGGAATCCTCAGAATAATGAACGTTAATATTGGGTTACCTCTGTCTGTAGTATTCCGGGAAGAAGAAATTTAGTTCGTGAAGCCGCTCAAGGTAGGGTTCTGCACTCAACCCGCGAACTGTTTTCGTTGTACGCCTCTGAACAACTCCCAAAATAAGTTTGTCCTTCTGTAACTGAGGAGGTCAGACCAGGGTCCTGTATCGAATAATTAGCCGAGTGAAGAGAAGACAACGCTTGATATGAAAGCTTTAATCGACCAGAAAACGAGGCATGTGATCTGTAACGTAACGAACAGAAGGGTAGATTAGAATAATAATATATGGAGGAATCAGTAGGGTATGGAAGAGGAGAATACGATGTAGAAATAAAACATGACATTCTCCCCCGCCATGAAAAACTAACTAACATAAAGGTGGATTATTAGGTTTTTTTCTGCCCAACGTATGAAGTAGGTTATCTCAAAACAATAATAATAACAAAACTGTAAAGCGAAATCATGCCTCTCGGTTTCGAAGCAAAAACGGTCTAACTGTTTGTTGTTGAGAGAGAATATTTTCAATATGTGTTCCCGGTACACTAATCGTTTCTGTCGTGTTTGATATAGTGCATAGTGTGTCGACAAGAGAAGGGTTTCAAACAGGGTCTGACAAAACGGGTTGTGGCGGTTGAGATGTGTCTTTACTAGGAGCTAGTTGTCGGGAGGATGCAGTTTCATCACGGCCATCTAGAATCCGGATGTGCGCGTATTCGAGGTTACTCTCTAACAGTTCAACTTTTCCTACTGAAGGATCGCACTTGGATGTTCGAACATTTTTCCGATATGATACTGGTCGGGGCATAGTGAGCCACTGAGACATACTAGTTTCTGCGGATGATTTCCGATTATGCAGAAACATGCGTTTGCGAAGAGTAGCGTTGATAGCAGCGTACAGCGAGTCCGGATGCAGTACTCCTACTTGTCAACATTCAGTGCTTTAAAACGCAGACAGAAACAGTTTTCCATATAGTGCCGTTGAGCCGTTCAGCTTGGCTGTTGCTTTGTGGGTTGTAACTCGTGGTCCTGCTACTGACCGCACCCCAGTCGTGAAGGAATTATCTCAACTTCTGCAACATAAACGTAGATCCTCGATCGGAGTGAACGAATGAGGGTATTCCAAACACGAAAAAGAAGTCAGTTAATCAGGTAATGGCAATGGATGCAGATACATCTGGGCAGGGAAAAACGAATGGGACACTGGAAAATTCGTCAATTACAGTTTGATTGCGAGTAGAAGAGGGGATCGGTCCTTTGAAATCAATATTAAGACGTTCACTGGGTTGTGTCGTTTTAAGTAAAGAACTATTAGAAGGAGTGTAGGATTTCTGTTTTGGTTAGGAACATATAGGACGTTGTGAAGTAACAAATTTGACAGTGTTTAGGGAGAAAGGCAAATTCTTTGTTCGGACGAAATGAAGCGAACGGAGTAATTCCGGAGTGGCAGAGAGAATCATGGAGCTTTTTAAGATGATCGACAGAAAGGGTTGATACACCGAAGGCTCGAGATAGAGTATCGGCCGCAGGATTACCTGTACCAGGGCGATACACAACATCATAAGAGAATTGAGATAGTTCCATCCGCCAACGTTGAATTTTGTCATTTTTAGTCTTACTAGCAATTATCGTACCGTACATAAAGACGGCGGAACGTTGGTCGGTTAGCAGCTTGACATGTGTTCCAATCAGGTGATGTCACCATTTTCGGATAGCTTCAACAATGACGTAAGCTCCTCTTTCAACAGCGGAATGATTTTTTCAGTTGCAGAGAGAGAACTTAAGAAAAAGACCACAGGGCGCCCACTCTGACTTAGTGTAACGGAGATGGTTACATCTGGGGCATTAGTTTCAACGACAAGGGAAACATCTCTGGCGATGGAAAAGAGTGAGGTTTGAATCAGTTCGGATTCAAGAGATTCGTTAGCGGAAAGTAAATTGTTGGGTAAGGAAAACCTCTTATTGGTAATCAGCGGGTGGATTTTATCTGAAAAGTGGGAAGACCACTGAGAATAGTATGAGAACATCCCCACCACTTTTTGTTGTGCTTTCAGGTTTCCAGATGCAGGCAGCTTGATTAATGTCTCGAACCAATCGGGATCTGATCTCACGGACCATTTGGATATTTCTTAACCTAACAGACAGATTTCTTTGATTTGGTGTCAGTCCATATTTATTAGCCACTTGCAGAAACCGATTGAGATTAGTCTCTTCATCATTCGCATCTTTTCGGCATACGGATATTGTCGACGTAGACAAAGGTTCCCTTGAGTGTTTCTCGACGGATCAGCTCGTCCACCGCTTGCTGGAAGCATGCAACACCATTGGTTACTCCAAAAGATATGCAGTGGAATTGATATAGGCTATTGCACGCTTCAAATGCGGTATATTGTCTTTTGCTTTTGTTAATGAGGATTTGGCGCTCTGGAAGTCCAGCGTACTGAAAACAGTGAACTGTGAGATTTTCTCCACCGTGTCATCGGTACGAGGAAGGGATGGACGTTCAGATAGGTGAACGGATTAACAATTTGGCTATACTCGAGGACCACGCGACGTTTGTGGCAATCGTCAGTATTGACGAAGATTTGTGCACACCACGGTGATCGCGAGAGTTCGATGGTGCTGTCTTGTAACAGTATTCCCATCTCGTTCTTAATGAAAACCTCATCACGGTGACAATGTCGTCTCGACATAATACGGATTGAACGGCAAGAGGGATAGGGCTGAATGAAGAGAGAGCTGGGAGAGTAGCGGCAGTTAGGCCACATAGCGAAAATGGGGTTAACCACCCTGAAAAAATATTTCCGCTGTCGCTGTAGAAAGTCATGCCCTGATAACACATCAGCACACAGATTAGGGAGGATGTACAATTTAACATCCCTGTAATATATACCCTTTTTCGATAATGGAACAAGTCACTGGCCTTTGCCGTTACTAGTTATTCGTTTGGAAGCCGGAAGAATCTGGCTACTTGATGGCAGTTTTGTCCATTGATTTAGGATTACCACCGCTTCAGAAACATAGCTCTCTGGGCTCCCTGTGTCAACCAGCGCCTGTAGGATTATCCCATTGATTACCACTTCAATGATGGCTCTGGTAAGTCTAGTTGGAATTACAACGGTGATGATAGAAGAGGCAAGGAATGGAGAAACTGATGCCGTGTGTTTCGAACGTGTAGCAGGGCGGCAAATGTTTTGGTGGTGGTCCCGTTCCCCACATGATTTACAGGCTGAATCCTTAGCTGGACACTTATGGCAAGAGTGTCGGTCATACTCACAGAAGAAACAGTTAGTTTGGATTGCAGCTAGTGTGGTCTCGCAATGACTGTTAGCTCTGTTCGGCAGTATTTGGTGAGGCGTCGGTAGCAGCTGCGTTGTAAATTGGAGGTTAAGATTGCGCGAACAAATGCGGTTGTTGTTGATCGTAAGCGGTTTTTACGTCTAAGGTTTTCTGTTTAAGCAATCATTGGTCAATCGAGTTGGGTAAGAATCCACTGAAGAACGCATCGCGGACAGCGTCCTCGATTCTGCTTCACGCGAGCAGTTTTGAAATTGCAATCTTCAGCAAGATTCCGGAGTTTTGCATGAACTGGTCGAGAGTTTCATTGGGAGGTTGTTTACAATTTGTTAAAAGATGGCGTGCGAAAATTTCACCCTTTTGTTGTACGTAGGGAGAGTGGAGTGTGGTGATAGCAAAATCATAATCAATACAGTGAGAGATTAATTTGTTTCCGGCGAAGACAAGAAGTGTATAAGTGTTTTCAGCTTATCAGGTTTATGAAAAACGATCAATTCAAGAAAATTTGAAAACGTATATAGCCAGTATTCCCAGACATCACAACTGTCCCTGGAGTTTGGATCGGCATCAGATCGATCCGGTCGTAGAAGACGGTCCGTTATCTTTCATCATCATCATCATCATCATCATCATCATAACAGCCATGAGCCTGACCAAAAGGTACTGTGGCTCGGGCCGCCGCTCACCTCAACAGTGACGTGGAATATCCTAGAAGAAAACGTTACTAAAAGGAAGAATAAGCGGAAGAACTAGAAATGGTATGGATACAGGTACGCCATTGACTGCGACACATCGCCATCTCGGATAGCGTCTCTAACCAGCGGTTTGAGTGATCACGAGGACCCCATCCAGGCAGGCGACACCTACCCACTTTGCTCAATGGAGCAGTCAGAGTCTTCATATTTTGTGACCACGTTGTTGCTTGACCACCACGCGGTTTTACCCAACTGTAGGTGGTCTCAGTATATAATGCCCGGTACGGTAAACGATCAGATGACATACGGAGTACGTGACCCAGCCAACGCAAGCTGTGTACCGTGATTAGTTGACCATCCCGAGTGTTCCGGAATACGCGCCGGCGAACGACCACATTGCTCACGCGATCAGTCCACTTAATATGGGCCAATTGACGGAGACAACGTTATCTTTGGTTAAGTTGTAACCAATAGGTCTTTGAGGAGTAACCGAAGGCTTTAATCGACCAGAAAACGAGGCATGTGATCTGCAACGTAACGAACAGAAGGGTAGATTAGAATAATAATATATGGAGGAATCAGTAGGGTATGGAAGAGGAGAATGCGATGTAGAAATAAAATATGACAAGTCCCCTGTCCCAGGTGAGGAGGAATGAAACTGTTGTATAAGTTATTTGAACATGACCGCTCTTGGTTTCCAAGCATCCGCTTCGGAAGCGCTAGTGTGCTATTAGCTTTCTTGGCGCTCGCCTCGGTGTTAGGAGAACTGGAGAGGTTGTGTCACAACAGCGCCAAAGTTTTTTCTCTGTCCGTGACTTGGAGCGGTACTCTGTGGAGAGAGTAAAGGAAATTGTGTTTATGTCTGATATACCTAACTTCACACTTGCTGGTATTGTACTCGATGGAGTTTGTATTAGACCATTTGTAAAGGGCACTGATATCAACCTATAGGGCGTTTGCGTCAGAGCTGTTACGCACAATACGCCAGATTTCAATATCATCGGCAAGCAGCATCAGTCGAGATGATACTTCAGATAGTAGATCGTTGATGAAGATGAAGAAAGTAGTGGCCTTAGGGTGAAGCCATATGGGACTCCGCTGAGGATGAGTCCAGCAGAGGATACGGGAAAACCCACTCGCACATGATAGGAACGGTTTGATAGATAAGATCCGAGCCAGCGGAGGAGGTTACTCGTGAGACCACAATGGTGGTGTTTGTCGAGTAAAACAATGATTCACTCGATCAAAAGCCTTTGCGAATTCAAGGTAAATAGCGTCAACCCCCTCTGCTCTGTCGGCAGCAAATTCGTAATACATAACCGGCCGCGAAGGAGGGTGTGTTGCTCACTGCAGAAGAAAGCTTGTATATAGGCTCATAATAAAAGGCTCTAATCACCTGGATCCAACCGGTTTATTATATTCGGTATCAAGCGGGAGTCTGTTGGTTCAAAAAGCAATCACTGAAACAGTGTGTAGCACCGCTTTTGAGGATTAGAGTAACTACCAAGAACAGTAAAATTGCAGGTCTAACTGCGTTTTAAGCAAATGAGTATCTAGCACTGTTTTAAAACGATTTCAAGAAGCACAGTCACCGATCTCAGAATGATGACTGCTCTGTTAATCGTTGTGACTTATTCACCTGACAGTTTCGATTCGGAGATCAGTATTTGGATTGTTATAAAACTTACCGTCAGTTCTAGGCAAGTTGACATAAGTGCATCGCGAAGTATATAAGCGGACAGTTTATTTAAAATGATTGGATTCACATGCATTGTAAGTCGGTTAGTTATTGTCTTCATATCTGCCTTTTATGAACATGTTTCTCATTTTGACGGCTGACCTTGGAAATGCATCTTCTTCAGGCTGAAAATGAGGCCGTAACCGTGAAGGCTGTATTCACTGGATTAAAACCGGGAAAACACGGATTTCACGTGCACGCTTTCGGAGACACAACAAATGGTTGTGTATCCGCAGGTGCTCACTTCAACCCAAAGGGCGTTGACCATGCTGGCCCAAATGACCCGGTCCGTCATGTAGGCGACCTTGGTAATCTAGTGGCTGACGAAAGCGGGTGTGTCAACTGTACTTTCACGGACAAGATAATTTCCCTCACCGGTCCAAACTCGATCGTCGGCCGAGCTATGGTGGTAAGTTGTTTGTGGCTGCCTGTCCATTTTTTTGCTTCTTTTCGTTCTTTTTTTCACACCCGTTTGTTTAATTCATCGTGCATTTTTCGGTTGCGCAGTTAGGCTGCAATCAGCTTACGTTGAGGTAGTTCATCGACCTTTGAGGAAAAGCTTGATGGGACACATTTACGTCGGTGGTCTCCCTCGTGATGTGAACCGTGAGAATAGCTTGAAACGGTTTAACAAGCTAGAAGTCCGAAGCTTTGTTGACATCATACATCCACTGATACGTATGTATATAAAGGCCGATGGATTACCTTTAGAAAAGTATATGTTGAGAAATTTGACAGGGAAACAGATGTGCCGTAGTGTCTTCAAACCGCTTGTGTGGCACGCTTTAGGGTACCTGGCTACTGACAGTGGACCTATCCCGTTCTGGCAGTACTGCTGTTGGTTGTCCACGTCTGCTGTTAGTTAGACTGAACGGCTTATTTTGCAGTTACCCTTCATGTAGAAGGCAATTCACCAATCTGACGACACGCCGAGTAGGTTGCGTTCATTCCCATATGGGCGTTTACCACACTAGCCATTTTATACTAAGAACATCAATAGCTGAGTGAAGTTACGTGGTAGTCGGGGAAAGACGTATTTATAAAGTATAAAAGCCTGTACATTTCCATTGAACAAAGTGGGTTGTTATCGCCTACTCGGTTGGGGTCCTGGTGATCACTCAGATCGCCAGCTAGAAACGCTATTCGAGGTAGCTGTATGCCGCAATTGACGACGCACTTGCAGACGTACCATTTTTAGTTCTTACGATTAACTTTGTTTAATCAACTTTCACCCTTTTTGTTCGATTTCTATCCAGGGTTATTTCCTCCTGCATTACCCACACGATCATTTTATTTGATGTTAGTTGGTTGATAAAGACAACGATTGCCAATCACTACAAGTTCGTTGCGAACAGGCCGCATTCTCAAAGCAGAACGCACGCAAGCATAATGTTTGCTACCTCTCAGCGATAACCAGATGCAGTTTTGATCTTGCAGAGACTCAAGTTAACAGATAGCTCGTGTACTTGATATTCTCGTTGTCATCTCATCAATAACGTTACAGGCTAATGAGGTAGTGCTGCTAAAATATGTGAAACCTTTTACAGTGTCAAGTGGACTACATGCAATGTGAAACGTTGAACCTGAAGCCGTATTTTACTTTTGTAAAGCACATTGTGTACGGACTATCCGGATCATTCACCTCGTCCAACGTATTGTGCATACCTTCAGCGGGTGAACTGGGCAACACAGTGTCCACGTAAGTCACTTTAGTACCAGTGAGAAAGTCAACAAAGAGTTTATTGGATTATTCAAGCGCGCCTTCCACACGTCCATGACAAAATTAATCGAGTGGGGAGAAATGGCGAACAGTGGAATCAATGAACACCTGGGACATTTGTTGGTAAGCTCTCGTGCTGCTTGCAGAATGAGTGCACGATGCTAACTTTTCGTTGTTGTGTGGGGGAAACCGTCCCGGAAGATAATGCAAACAATCGAATCGAAGACATTCTTTAGGTTTACAAAGGCCACCGCCGTTAACGATGCTCCAGAGCTCACCGCAAGATGAAAATGTAATCAGTTGGATCGGAATCCTGCATGTTCTTCACGTATCTGGCATTAACTTAGTTTTTGTAGGTTGTATAATAAGACCAGTTGGTAACTGGATTGATGCCTCTAAGTTCGCTACTAACTTTGGACCTTTTCGGAAAAGGGAGTAGCTGTTAATAACCCCAATCACGAGGTACCTCTGGAGTTTCCCTGACAATCCGAAAGTTGTACCAATGCTGATAATCCTTCTCTAACACTTCCAAAAGATAAGGTAAGAAAGGATCTCAACCCGGATCTGTTTTACGTTCCAACAGATTGACCTTGGAAGTCATTTCCGGCGAGTGGCCGTCTGGAACGCAATAACTTACTGTTCGGGTCCCGTCGTCTTTGTGGTCTGGTTGGAGCCAGCTGAACTGTTTCTTAAAATGTCTGGCCCACTTGTCAGATAGGCACGACTGGCTGGTGATAAGTAGTCTCGCTTACACCGACTCGACGGCCAGTACAACCACGAGATCAGGGAAATGGTATTCTGCTATTTCTAGACAGAAACACTTTTCGTCTCTTTCGGTCGTTCGATTGTGTTATGATCATGGTCTTTACGCATGTTGTTAGTCAGCATACTTTTACGTCCTCGGTGGTCACTGTTTCATTCGGAGCTCTTTATTGGGTTCCCTTTCCTGATTCGAACCGAGCAGGTTTTTCTTTAGTGATAAACGTTCCTTGCAGTTTTACCAGTTAGTTATCTCATCTTTACGCCTGTATTTCATCTGGACAAATAACAGCGGTAGTTGCTTCGTACTACACGACAGCCTTCAGCAGCATGACCCCACCTGTAACTGCTATGTTGTCGACTTTTGCCCATGTCTGGGGTGCGCAGAGCGGTCTCTATGTGACACTGTCTCTTCCTTTGTTGAAGTGCGATTCTCGAACTATGGAGACCGCGGACTGCACCCAATTGCGGCAGTCTTTCGCCGTTAGTTAAAGGTTGTGTCGAAACACCAAACACTACCCAGCCGCCTTTCATCCGGAGAAAGACAAACAAGTAGAACATTTAAATTGCTGGTTAGTATGATTATCTCTGAATGTTTTGTATGCCTCGAAATGTTGACGAGAGCGTTGTAAAATACATTCTAATTGGCAGCTGATACAATGTCGGTTGTAACATGCGCGGATATGCTGAATACATCACGTCCTTCTTTCTTGCACCCACCAACTTTAACTGATGTATTGAGTCTGGTAGCGCATAGACGACTGTTCACTGGGATTCCATCAAGAAACCATTACTCTGCTTTGGAACGCGGACGATTCCGGCCTGATCACGATGCTCATTTTCGGTGTCGCAAGCGTTCCTGGGCGAGTAGCGCCCGGATCGAAGATAATCAAGATGTGGACTTAAATGAGTAATGGTGCTGTAATTGTAAATTTACGTTCCCGAGACAGCACATTCTCCAAACTTGCGAAAATACTTGCTAAAGCAATTTGCTGACCCACTTCTCAGAGAGTGTAAATAAAAGCGACAGTGTTTATCAGTCATCTTGGTTTTAGAAGGCAGTTATTGTCCGGAGTTACGATGGAAACGAAAATAGAGACGGGAAAGATGGTGATGGCTAAATAATATCGCTGTCAGGAGAGTGATTTCTTCTGATGATTCTCGATCGTTTGTGTCACACATTGGGGGTGATTTAAGGGACCTTATCTAGAATCTTTGGCTCAAATGTCCTACCTGCAAAATATCGCGGGTTGGAGTGTTCTTTACAGACCCCACCCGGAATTTCTGACTCAGGTGTGACCCGTAGGGCAAGGACGGTAGGCGGTTAGGTCTGTTTGAAGTCAATAACTCAAAGGTCTGGCTGACCTGGTAACCTGTGGCTTGCCTAGCCCGGGTGCGCAGGGAACAAGACATTGGTGTCTGATTTCAGTTACTGCTGTCCACAGAAACTGTATAGGAGTTTCGAATTATGCTTAGTTTTTCGACCATATTGAATAATACGCCGGTCTTCATTATCAACTGCTGCGCGATCTGCGTGCTGTTTTGTTTGAAGGTGTCTTTTCTAACCATCTTATTTGATAGACGGTAACGCCCGTAGCTATTAAAGTAATTCCGTCGTATGCTTATTGAATCGTCCTCCACCTCTTAAACATTCCTACACACTTAGAAGTGACACGATTAGGTTTCGTCTGACCGCTTTCCTTCAACATGTCTGACATGGTTGTACCTGATAGGAACAAAATCGTAGTCAATGTGACCCTCTGGATCATTGTAGTGCACAAGCCCGACCACCATATCAGTATAACAGAATAGATCTTTTCGTGCTAGCGACAAAAGTCGCGGTGATCACGGCGGTGCGTCACCCATCTAGGCGATATATTTGCTCGAATGACATAAGCCCACACTTGCCGCGGAACACTATTTAAGCTCACCACATTCACTTTGAACGAGTAGATCAACAGACAGTCGTTGAGTATAGGAACATTAAGGGCTCTGTTCGTAGGTATTTACCATCCTTCTGGAACACAGCTTCAGGACACTAGTGCAGTACTGTGCCTGTAACCTGTGTCAGTTGATTTATACTACGCGTACACTCTGCGCTTGTCTGTGAACTTTAGGGCTCAAGCAGGTGTTGAAATTCCTCTAACTGCATGTGCAGATGAAATTCCGCTTGACTGGATGTCCATCAACAGTCATCCTTGCACTGTCGCACTTCAAGATCCAGTTAGAACATCATAAACGCTCATCACGTACGCTTTCCGTCTGTTATTGCGGCCTATGCTTTTACAGATATCAGTTCAAACGCACCGGTAGATGAATTTCACCATCGGTGTTCTAATTTTCCACGCATCGGGCAGTGCACGGACATTGTAGCACTGGCTGAAAACGTAAACGCTTAATTAGGCTGGTTAGGCATTGAACAAAGGTCACTTAGGTGATCTGCACTACGTCGCTAAAATAATCGCAAACACCTGAAATCAATTTCTCAACACGTCACAGAACACACCTCCCGAATGAACTCCTTGCCGTGCCTGTTGCGGATGACTTCTTGAATGAGGCTTGGGGGACAGTGATTACCTTTGGTTAAAGAGGGTGTCTAATGTCACAAATAATGGACGTCAGTTGTGCTCGTATTGTCAACCTCTGTATGTAGTGATTCTATGCACTGTGTTTTCCATTCACTTCTTTCATTCTTCACCTTATTTGACCCACAATCTTTTGTATAGCTAATGAAGTTTAGTACATAATGTGTGTCCACTGATATAGCGCATAAATACTCCGGACTACAAACTGGCCCGTAGGATAGTTCTGGTTTTAAATTCAGTCTTAGTTTGGAAATTTGATGTTTCATTGTTTCTCTTCACTGAATAGCTTTGGACTTTTGACGGATTTGGGTTTCATTGCGCAACCAGTAAATTATTAGAAGGGCAAGCCCGTATTTTGACTACCCTCTGCACAAAATAAATGGCAGACGATAGACAACTGGTCGTTGATTTTTTTAGGCTTTGAAGATTACGAAGTAATGGGAGGAAGTTAAAGAGAAGGGACTTCCACAGGCTAAAGTGGAATCTAATTCCACGTCTGTGTACTACTCTTAGTTGGGCGCGCACTGACAGGTTAAACGACCAAAGACTGGGGAAAAAACGAAACTAGTCGGTTCGGAAAACCGCTTGCCGTTATATTATCTGTAATAAGAGAACGACAATTAGCTTTTCTGTGATTGGACGGGGATTGAAGATCAGGAGTTATCGACCGATCTCTTGTAAAGCACGTAGTTTTTATCTCTGTTGAAATTGTCTTAATCTAAATGCAGTATATCGTTAAACTAGGTTGTCATTTATAAATCGTTCCTGTTTTCCTATTTCATTCATTGTTCTCCGATGCGATGACAGTTTCTACGTAAATCTGTACATATGTGAGTAATTTTAGAGATGCTTGAGATTGTTATAGGTGTCTGTTTTTGACATTAACTGGCACGGTTGGCAATGTTGGGCAACTTTTGAGCGCATTTTTCTGCCTTTCGATTATGCACACGTCACCAGTCCCAAAGCTGGTACACTCTCACCCGCTTCTTATTGTTGTTAGTCGCTAACGTGCTGTACTATTGTGGGCTACTTGGTGTGTGTCGCAGTCAATGGCGTGCCTGTATCCACACCATTTCTAGTGCTCCCGCTTAGTCTTCTTTGGATAATTTTCGACCTTCTTAGTAACGTTTTCTTTTAGGATATTCCACGTCACAGTTTAGGTGAGCGGCGGCCCGAGCCACAACATCTTTTGGTCAAGCTCATGGCTGTTATGATGATGATGACTTGGACAAAGGCATTGCACTGTGTATTTCGTTGCTGAACTAACTTAAATCCTCATGATGATGGCGTCTATCTATGTAAACTTTTTAAATGGCTAAGATGCAATGTAACTCGTCATTGCGTATTCACCGGCAGTCCATCTAGCTGTACTGTTTTGACAGGCAAATTTATCTGGAAAGTTATATCACCGTCAGTAAGAAATTTTTGTTTACAGTATTGAGGGCAACATGACCTGACGATTCTTAAGCGCTTACCAACCAAACTTTTTGTTCTGAGAGAACTAACCACTTTATTGTCTGGTATGCTCCGTGATAGTGTGCTATAGTGAGTCAAAGTATTCGATTGATCTTTTTGTGACTCGTTTGTAACACAAGCTCGGCCGTGCATATAAGATTACTGCAGGTGATCGTGACTTCCGTTCTGAGCCATCAATCCTGTTTTATATTCCTTTTATTTTTGTTAATCTTTGCAGATTCACGAATTAGAGGACGACCTGGGAAGAGGTGGACACGAATTAAGCAAAACCACAGGAAACGCTGGTGGACGTCTTGCGTGTGGTGTGATTGGTTGGTCAGAATAGTAGCTGACTTTCTCAATCTGGTTGCTGCTGATTATTCATAATGTAGATCCAATATTTTGTTCATATAAATCATGAGAAGTCACGATTCATGAAGTTTTGTTTGTACATCCTAACGACCGACGGAATTCTTCAGATCGGAGGAAATTACATTTATTATTCCCGTATTTTGTTAATGAGTGACTACTTAAACAATCGAAATAAGCTTACTCACCTTGCTTTTTTGGTGGGTCTACGTGGATCACGTGAACTGACTGGTTTCCCTCCAACGTTCTGATGATTTAAAGTTTGTTGTGTCGTGAGTGTGACTTCTGTGAAAATCAGTTGTTCTTTAGGTGCTACATCTTTATGCCTTTCCAGTAATGGTAGTAATTATTCAGAGCCTCACCTGTGCATTTGTGGATTCGATCGTAGATGCTTTTTGTCCTGCTTCATCTGTGAAGGTTTATTCTTGTACACTGCATAAAAAGCGGGTCTGTTCACCTAATCCCACTGTACACCAGATCAGCGTGAAAGTCCAGGTCTTTACTCACAAAATCGTATTGTGTAGGTCGTCTTTTTGGTTGATGTTTTGAGACAGTCAATACTGATCTAGTGCATCTACCCGTTGACTGTATGGGAAGGGCTGTCTTTCCCTTGGAACATATTTGTAGTTTCCTCTTAAGGGTCTCCAGAATACTTTGTGGGTTGTTCCTATTAATATGCGCAGTAGACAAGCATCCAAACAATGTCCAGTACTGATCGTCTTCGTCGACTTTTACAGAAAAGCGCAGTGTGACGAAGCAATACTGTTGTCACCAATTAAGAAAACTGATCCATCCAATGAAATGGATGGGAGTGTTTTCTTGGCTGAAGTCTTCTTGATCCCTCAAGTCGCCGGTTGGAAACGCTATCCAACACAGCAGATTGTCACAGCCAGTGGCATGACTGTATTAACATATTACTTCTGGTTAGTCTTTTTTGATTGAGTTTTCGTCGTCTTTGTTGTTACTGGTTTCAGTACCATCTGGTGAAGCCCATTGTTGTTCGTGTATGTGGTGCATAGCTTTAGTCATAGATTCCAATCTAGTAACAGTGATATATTTG